>OVAV01000046.1:0-28932 GCA_900406375.1 Iberis amara | reverse complement strand
AATCCAAAATGCATTCTTCTTCTACTTGGTTTACTTTTTTTATGTTTATAAGATTTACATTTCTTGAATTTTGCTCATGTAATAGATGGAAGATTATTCCTCTTTTCAGTTTCATCCCAGTTTTATGGAAGATTATTCCTCTTTTCTTTCAAATTTAAATTGTGCTAGAGAAGAGTTTGAATTTGTGAATCTTCTTCGGGTTTGGTTTTGAATAACTGAACTTTTTTGTTTGGTTATGTTTGAATTTCTCTCTGCCAAAATAGATTGTTTCTAACTTTTTGTTTTTTCACTTTCGTATACTTGATTCAATATTAGTGATCTCTAATGTAGAATTGAAAATTCAAGTTTTAGTTAAGCATGTAAGTTTGATTGTGTTTCTCCGATTGTCCTGCTTGCGTCTTAACAGAAGAAGAACATTAGATTTAGAGTTTTTTTTTACCTTTCTCTTTTTTTTTTAATAATTTTTTTGCTTTACATTAAACGACGCCGTTTTATCACTTTAGCATTTGACTAAAGTCAACTAATCTGACTCATATTAGTATTTGTACATGTCAGCATCTGGGAAAAAAAAAATTTACCTGGTAACCTGACAGTTGTCAGTACAAGGAATCTAAAAGTCAATTTTAGAGAGTATATGAACAAAATTTGAAATATTAGATAGTTTAGACACTGTTTAGTAAGCTTAAAAAGTGAACGTCTAAAAAAGTAACCATTAGGGGTATACAGGCACTAATAGGCCATTTTCCCCCATGAATAGGTACTCAATACCTTCAGCCGCCCCTACTTCAATGATCATAGCAATCATAAGAGGCAAATCATCTGCGAAGGGTATATTTAAAAAATATATTTGAAATAATATAAGGTTTTGGTGAAATTTTAGATGACTTTAAGTGAATTAGGGAAGTTCATGTAAAATTTTTTAATATCTTTACAATATCACAAAATATGTGATTTGAAACTTTGCATTTTTTGCTAAGAAAATCGAGTATAATACTCTTACAGCACTAAAAATTCACTACTTAAAATATTATAGAAATAACTAATATATTATTAAACTTAAAGTCAAAATAGAAAGTTTATGTTTGAGTAGCACCTTAGACTACTTTACCAACATGATTTTACGTTCTTGCCCCTTACTTCTCTTTCTTTTCCCCTTTTATTGTTTCTTCTTTCTCTTTATTTATTAATTATTTGGCATTTTTTTCTATCCTCTTTTCTATCTTCTTTTCATCCTATTTCATTTTTACCATCATTTTCCTATATCTCATTTGTAATTATATTACTACTTTATAATGTGCTTACCAAACACATATTTGTAGACCAATTTTTTGGATGTTGATTTGTGGATGAGAAAATTGATCCACAAAACTGTATTCTATAATGTTTGATTTTGTGGATAAGAAAATTGGTCCAATAATTTTATGGGTGTTAATTTATGGATGAAGAAAATTCTTCCACTTCCCTAATGCTTGATTTTGTGTAGGGATGTTAAAAATGGGTTGAAACCCCATGGGTTTACTCATATCCATAGATTTTAGGTTTGACTCTTATCCTTCAATAGATACATGAGTTTTTTGTGGATGAGTTTAATTAGTACCCAAACTCAAATAGTTTTACCTAATATGATATTGGATAGTCCATAGGCTTTTACCTTTCTTTTTTTGTCAAATGACTTTTCCTCTCTAAATTTTGTTTTTTGTTTGCTAAACTTAGAAACAATATTTTACCGCCAAAAAATATGGAAATAATTTTTTTCGCAAAGCCTAAAAAAATGCCAGAAAAATGAAAACACATTTTGTTGCAAAATGCGCAAATAATTTTTTTTTTCGCCAAAAACGAAAAAACAAGTTTTTTCGTCAAATATGCATTAACTCATTTTCTCGCCAAAAAATAGTAATGCATTTTTCCGTCAAAACTGAAAGATATGTTTTTCGCCAAAAATACGGAAACATGGTTTGCCGACAAAAATGAATTTTGCTTATTTTGCGGGAAAACGTGTTTCCATAATTTTGGAATGAAAATGTGTTTTTGGCAGAAACATGTTTTCGCGTTTTAAGCAGGAAAATGTGTTTCTACATTTTAGGCGGGAAAACGTGTTTCCGCATTTTTGGTGGGAAAACGAGTTTTCAAAAAAATCACGTTTTCCCGCTAAAACCGCAAAATCGTGTTCTCGCCAAAAACGTGATTTTTTTTTTGTTTTGGCGGAAAACATAATTTTGCGATTTTGGCGGAAAAACGTGATTTTGCGGTTTTAGTGAGAAAACATGAATTTTTCGATTTTGGCGGGAAAACTTGACTTTGCGGTTTTGGCGGGAAAACGTAACTTTACGATTTTGGCGAAAAACGTGACTTTGCGATTTTGGCGAGAAAACGTGATTTTGCGAATTTGGCAAAAAAAACTTGATTTTGCGGTTTTGGTGGGAAAACGTGATTTTGCGGTTTTGGCTAGAAAACGTAATTTTTATTTTGGCCCGAAAACTTGACTTTGAGGTTTTGGCGGGAAAACGTAACTTTTCGGTTTTGGCGGAAAAACATGATTTTACAATTTTGGCGAAAAATGTTATTTTGCGGTTTTGGCGGGAAAACATGATTTTGCGTTTTTTGGCGGAAAACGTGATTTTGCGGTTTTGGCCGGAAAATGTGATTTTGCGGTTTTGGTTGGAAAACGTGATTTTGCGATTTTGACGGGCATACATAATTTTCGATTTAGTAGGAAAACTTGATTTTGCGGCTTTGGCGGGAAAACGTGACTTTACAGTTTTGGCGAAAACCTGATTTTACGATTTTTAGTTTTATAGTTTAAAGATTAAGAAAATGAATTCATGAGTATATAGTGTATAAAAAATGATTGGGTACCTATAGGTAAACCCATACCCCATAAGGTTGGGTTTGAGTTTAACTTTTTTAATTAAAACAATTGAATTTTTTTGGGTTTGGATTATTTGTGGGCTGGTTTTTTTGGGTTTAGGTTGGTTTGTGTTATTTAACCTACTTTAACATCCCTAATTTTGTAGATGAGAATATTGGTCTACCAATTTTATGGGTGTTGGTCCGTAAATGAGAAAATTGGTCCCTAGAAACAAGTCACACCATGAAATGCATATTTTGTGATGATAAGATTGATCTAATAAATCTATAGATGTTGATTCGTAGATGAGACAATTGGTCGAAGAAATGCCTAATTTCATGCATACAAGATTGGTCTATGAATCTTTATTTCACATTCTTGTGGATAAGAAAATTGGTTCACTAATTATATGGATGTTGATTTGTTGATGAGAAGATTTACCATCAAATCTATATTCAATAATGCATGATTTGGTGGATGAGAATATTGGTCCACTGATTTTATGGGGTTGATTTGTGGATAAAAAGATTGGTCAATGAAAACATGTTACACCACAACATATCTGATTTTCTGCATGGGAAGATTGGTCCACCAATTTTATGGTTGTTGATTTGTGGGTGAGAAGATTGGTCCTAAAAAAAGTCACACCATGACATGCTCGAGTTCGTGCATGAGAAGATTGGTTCACCAATTTATGTTGTGTAAGTCCATTAAAATAAAGGTTTACGAAAAATGGTCCATGAAACTAATTTAAAAAAGCAATCATTATGAAGGAGATAATACATCCACCTATAGCAGTATATGATAAATAATTTACTCAAAAAAACTTCCTTTCGTGAAGGGTTAGATAAAAAGAGAAATAAAAAATTCTAATAAAGTAAACTAGGTTCTAACTCGCTCTGTGTGCCAAAAAATGATTCTTAAATGTGTTTTTTTGTTGACTATAATATATTACTAAATCGAAGAGTCATATATGTGAAGAAATAATGGTAGATATGTTATTACATCGCGCAAATTTAGCTAAGAAATCAGCAAAATGATTTTGATCTCGTGGGACAAAGCATAAGGCAATCATCTTATCATGTTGCACCAGATAGAGAAGATCATGATAGGAGGAGACTATGACTGAATGAGGCATGGATCCAATTTGTATTGAGTCATGAGTACGACACAAGTGTTGAATGAGTTGTCCACTATTAATGCAGAATAAAACATTGTTATAACCCAATCTTTGCAAATGTCTCATAGCGATCTTCAAAGCTTCTCTTAACTCTGTATCTATTTTCAGTTATCTTTCTTAATCTTAGTTTTCGAAAATTGGGTGACTTATTCTTGACCATTTTATATGTATATTGTGGTTTGTCCGATGATGCATTATTTATTGTAATTGTGTAGTTTTAAAAGAAATAAGTGTGAAGTAGATTAAGAAAATTCTCAAATCTTTTTCCTTTTACAAAGAAAATGAAGTCACCAATTTAGCGTGGCCATTGAATCTTGAAGGTGATTATGCTTTTAGGAATCAAATCAAATTTACAATTATCTTTTCCAAATTGATTTGGTTCAATTAAATACAAAACCAGTAAAACCTAATTGAATTATAATTAAATTGCATATACAATCTAAAATTAGATTTTACTCCTTAAAATAAAGAAGAAGTTTTTGAAATACCATCAATAGAAGTTCAAATTTCAAAAATACCATACACTTCCAAAAGTTCCAAAAATACCATACACTCCCAAATGTTCCAAAAATATCACAAACATAAAAAATGAATTTTAAGGGTTTAGAATTTAAAATTTTGGATTCACTAAATAGAGTTTAGGGTTTAATTTTGAATGGATAAGGTTTGGTTTTGGGCTTTTAGAGTTTTGAAGTTTTTAAGCTATTTCAATTTTTGTGGTATTTTTTGGAACAAAAACATTTTTGTGGTATTTTTGGAATTTTTGGGAGTATCAAGTATGTAGTAATTTGAGAATTCTCTTAAGATAAATTACACGACATTTAAAGGGAGAGAAAAAAAAAATTCTAGCTTCACTAATCTAATAACACTCGTTTTCATAATACATATCAAAATTATTGTTTTGAATAATCTATCATTTAAATAAAAAACATAAAGACTTTTTTCTCTCCCAGCACCTGAGACTCGCCGACAGGGAAAAGAATTCGGAGAGCACCGCCGTCTTCTGAGCACAGCTACGTGCTCCGCGACTCGCAGCTTCGAGTGATTCCAGCGCCGAAGCCGTCGTGGTCCAGCGCTTCATCTGCTTTCTAGTTATTTACCTTCCTTTTTCAGATATGGCCGAATCTCAGTAACGGGTGATCCGTTTAGGGCAACCAGGTTTGATCCTCCTAGCTTGTGGCCTTGCGGATGGAAGACGGTGACATCGTGAGTGGATTCGTTGGTGTAGAGGTGGATGAGATAGATCCGGCAGTTTCGCAGGAGAGTGCGGTTGGTTGATGTCGTATGGAGATACCTACTCCTTCCGTCGTATCTATACCACTGGAGATAGCCGCCTCCCTCTTCCCCTTCGTCTCTCGCCTCTGGTTCCTCGCATGTAGTCGCCGGATAATTAAATCGCTCTTCCTCTTCTTTCACTACTCTCTCTCTCTCAAGGCTGCTAGAAGGTGTTTTTAGCCTTCTTCTAATTAGATCTTGCCGTAGAAGGTGTCCAGCTCTAGTGTATCTGTAATTCTAAGGGCGATGCTGAAAAAAAAATTCTTTCTTTATATCTAGGTTTTTAGGTTTAAGGTTGATCTGTTCAAATTCGGTTTAATATGATTGTTGTTGATTTAGATTGAATTGTATTGGGTCAATCTTAAATTTATAAATCGGTTTGGTTTGGTTTGTTTCTGATGGATTTGGGTTTGATGTAATTGGATTAAGGTTGTTTGGACCGAATATGGAAATAAGTTTTATATATTTAATAGAAGATCCATTAAAAAGTAAAAATTAAAAAATAAAATCATAACAAATTTAATTGAATAACCTCCTTATAGTTTGAAAAAAAAAAAAAAAAAAAAACCTCCTTATAGTTTGGATTGCAATTTTGCAGTCGCCCGATTCTCCGACCATGACTGGAGCAAACCGTCGGACCACGCGTGGTCGAATCAAATCGTCACATTCCGGTACAGACGAAGGGGGCGATTCACTTCGTTATTCTCCGACTATCCGTCGAGGCAAAGGCAAGGAACTCGTGTCGATCGGTGCTTTCAAGGCGAATCTCAAGATTTTGGTTGGGTTAATCATTTTGGGGATTGTAGTCCTCTACTTCATCATCAATTGGATTGTTAGCCACGGGTTGTTTGATGAGTCCCAGAAACCTAGGGTTATTACTCCTTTTCCTGCTCCCAAACTCATGGATTTGTCTATGGTACACAAAAATCTTAGTTTGACCATTCGTTTCTTGTTATGAAAAACTGAATTGGAATTTTCGTATTGTGTATGTACCAGTTCCAGGGCGAGCACAAGGAGAGCCTGTACTGGGGAACTTATCGTCCTCATGTTTATTTTGGAGTTCGCGCGAGGTATGTAATTTCTCTCTGAATGAAGAATCTCTACTTCGAGTAATGTCTTTGTTGCTTTGGGCTGCTCCATGTGAAATTTGGGCTCCTCCTTGTATAAGCAGATAAGTTGTACATTGCAATGCAGAACTCCACTTTCCCTGGTAGCTGGCTTGATGTGGCTTGGTGTCAAAGACCAGATGTATGTTATGCGGCATTTCTGTGAAAACTCTGATGATCTTAAATCATTTGGCTGGAGAGAACACAATGGACGGGATTTTGGGCGGCAAGAGCTCGTTGAAAACGATATGATATTGGAGACAAGTTTTGTCAAGTCAAAGGACCACAGCCTTGGTTATGGAGGGGACTGGGTTGTTCGGATTGATGTAAAGGATAAAGGGTATTTTTTATTTTATTTACGCTAGTACTATATTTTTTGTTAATGGTGTCTGCTTTCTGTAATTTAGCATATAGNATATATATATATATATATATATATATATATATATATATATTGCATTGTGGAGTGACTAAGTTTTTTTTCCTTGACCATACTGAGAATAAACTAGGTTGAATGATGGTGCAAAGAGAAGCGCACATCTCTTCTTTTATTTAGCTGACGAAGGTGGCAATGTTCTAAATTTAGGCCAAGATACTTCAGATTCTCAAGGGAGCTCTCTCCTGGTTTCGGGTTCCCGTGAAGATGTAGGAGACTGGCAGATACACTTGAAATCTCAGGTATTTTGTTATTTGTTATCTCTGGAAGTGGATCTGTGGGTGTTTTGACATCCTCTGTTGTGTTTTATATTTCCTCTCTTGGTGCTCATCTGGATGTAACCATTTTAACTACTCTTCATTTCCAGAATCAGCTCGAGACACATTATTCTGGTTTCAAGACCCCTCATATATATAATCTGTCTGATCTAGTTCAGCAAGATCTCGCTCTGCAGGTCTTCTAATTTTCGATCCCATAACTAATTTCGGAAAATTCCACAGTATTTTATTTGTACGTGAAGACCACAATGCTTATATGGCTCTTGGTTTGTATTTTTTTCAGGTGAGGAAGTTTGGACGACTTCAGCTCTCTGACACATCAGAGGATTCTTCCAATATTTTTATCTTTCAGGTAATTGGTCTTAATGAAGATTTATGTGCGTATTATTGTATAATAAAACAAATGTTTTTAACTCATAGCAAATCTATGATCAATATGTTACACCTTGTCCAGTGTCAACATTTCTTGTGTCGTACTACAGATTTCTGGGAGGCTTCCAATTACGATAGATATTCCCTTCATCTCCGGGATCAGAGGAGAAAATTCAAATGTAGAAAAGCGTTTAACAAGTCTCACAGGTCTCTTAGCGTTATTTTTTTTACCAATCATCATCATTAGTGACGAGTTTAAATTTTCTTAACCTTAGTTTCTGTACGTAACTTGCATTTTAGTTTGAGTAGGGAAGAATTTCTCATCTGGTAATGAGTATGTCTACCTTTATTGTATTTGTGCTAAGTTTCATATATNATATATATATATATATATATATATATATATATATATTCCATATAGGTTTGCCACTTTCTGATCTACTTAACAAGAAACATAGAGAGTTTGATGCAAAGTATATGAAATGCTTCAACCTTTCCGAAAAGGTACCCTTCTAATTTTTTCTTATAAAATGTACAGACCTACGTTACCCATGTTAGCAGATGATCTTTAGCACATTTCTGTGTCATGGATGATCTTGATTAGTTTTGGATAAATCCCCATTAACAACATTTTCTAGATGTACAGTCAAGAATAGCGACTACTGAACACTTGTCTGGATACGTTGACTTTAGCAATTTTATTCTTTACCTCTCAAAATCTCCTTCCACTAGGTTTAGTTCTTCTCTCTCTGTTTTTGTTGCTTGGTTGTTTCTTTATGGCGAGCATATGTTGTCAGCTCCTAGTTGTCATAGCGTACATATAGTCGATAATTTTACATCCCCAAATCAATTTTCATAACAGAGAATGAGAATCTCAAACTCAGTTTCCTGTGGTTCCAGTATGATTCAGAAACATTAGGAGTTGGCAAGACTGCAATTGCAAACATGCTCGGTGGCATTGGTTATTTTTATGGTCAATCAAAAATCTATGTTCCTAAGAGCACTCAGGCAAGTATTTCCATCCTGCTTATTGTGTATCCCGTTAAGTCCTTCCCATCTGTAAACTAGGTTAGACCGTTCACAGAATCATTCATTTAATTTAATGCCCTCTATTGCAGCCTGAAAATCGAGATAATTTCTTGCTATATTGGCCAGCGGAGCTGTACACAGCTGTTCCAAGCCGGCCCTTTTTTCCTAGAGGATTTTTGTGGGACGAAGGTTTCCATCAATTGTTGATCTGGTTTGTTTTTATTGACATTTGTATTTAAAAAAGTTTCTTTGATATGATGCTATTGTGATTGTTTTTTGAAAGGGTTTTCTGAAAAGCCACACTTTCTTTGAGAAAAAAATTGTAATACAGAGTTAAAAGCTGTAATCATCGCGCTGGTTGGTAATACTTTGGAGTATGTTGTGTGTGCGTTGAGCAGGCGCTGGGATTTTCGTATAACCTTAGATATCGTTGGACACTGGTTAGACCTGTTAAACATAGATGGATGGATTCCACGTGAGCAAATTTTGGGTGCTGAAGCTCTGAGGTATTTTACAGTCTCTCACTAACCATGATAGTCATGTTTATTGTTATAATTTTATTTGAGAGTTTCCTTAACTGCAGTAAGGTTCCAGAGGAGTTTGTAGTTCAGTACCCAAGTAATGGCAATCCACCAACACTATTTTTGGTAATACGTGGTAAGTCTGTTTTTAATCATCGCTCTCATTTTTGTTTCTGTGAAAACAAAATAGTTTGTTCTAATGCCAATCCTTGATCTGCTTCCTTCTGTTGTTTTACTAATATTTTTGTTCCCATTACAAGTACTAGATGTTTAGAACTTTGTTTTCGAGACTTTCACCTAGCAACTCAGTTTTTGATTGAAAATGTCACCTGTTTTTGTAAAGTTAAAAAGAAAAAGAAAGGTTGTAGTAACAATATAACTTTATGCAATAACAATCTTTTTTTTTTTTCAGATCTAATAGATGGTATAAAGATGGAAAAGTTTAACGCATCAGAAAGGGATGAAATATTGTCATTCCTTGAGCGGGCTTTTGTACGCTTAGATGCATGGTTTCAGTGGTTTAATACTTCCCAGACAGGTAACACCATGGTTATTCTATACTTTTCTAATGTAATCCACTTATATAATTTACAGGATTGTTCAGTTTCTAACTGCTCTGTGTTTTAGAGGTTGTTGTATGATAAGTGACTGTTGTTTACCGATCACTAGTTGTGAAATTCAATCATTAGATATGACAGAGTTCTTGTCTTTGATTGGTATTACGGTCTTAATATGATTAAAAATGGGTTAGTTCATATATTATGTTTTACATAACTGGATTAAACATTAGGCAAGGAGATTGGAAGCTACTTTTGGCATGGCAGAGATAACACAACTACTCGAGAACTTAACCCTAAGGTACTATTTCTTGGTTTCTCATGAAAATGCGATTGGTACTGATGTCTTGTATCTCTTGCAGACGCTTTCCTCGGGGCTGGATGATTATCCCCGCGCTTCGCACCCAAGTGAAGATGAGCGACATGTTGATCTTAGATGCTGGATGTACCTCGCTGCAGATTGCATGCATTCCATCACAGAGCTTTTAGGAAAAGAAATTAAATTTTCGAAGGTTAGCACAGGATTGAAAGCAAAGGGGTGTCTCTCTTATTTTTTCTTCACATGTTACTGATTCAAATCCTGCAGGAAGATTACAGTTCAACTGCCAAACTGCTTTCAAATTTCGATCTTCTGAATCAGGTCTAATTTTCTCACATTAATGAACTTTTTCTTTTTACCATCCTCTCTTCTCACTCACGGTTAAATTTCTGTGCAGATGCACTATGATAAGGACCATGGGGCTTACTTCGACTTTGGTAATCATACAGAAAAAGTAAGGGAAGAAGAACCTAGGATTGTTGTTCTTAATTTTTTGGTTAAACGACATGGTTGTTGATTGATTCTTCAGGTTAAGTTGGTATGGAAAGAGGTAATAGCAGAAAATGGATATCTATCTCGACAGCTTGTAAGGAAGACTTATGGAAAGCCAAAGCTAACAATGGTTCCTCAAGTGGGTTATGTCAGCTTATTTCCTTTCATGTCTAGAATAATCCCCTCGAAATCTCCAATCCTGGAGAAACAGCTTGATCTAATCTCAAACAGGAGCATTTTATGGAGTGACTATGGACTAGTTTCGCTAGCCAAAACGAGTTCAATGTATATGAAACGTAACACAGAGCATGATGCACCATACTGGAGAGGTCCTATCTGGATGAACATGAACTACATGATTCTTTCTTCTCTACATCATTACTCTGGAGTGGATGGGCCATATAGTGAAAAGGCAAGAGTAATCTACACGGAACTAAGGAGCAATCTAATAAGGTATACATATATCATACATGTGAATGATATGTCTTGTATGATAATGATATTATTAAGTTGAAACATGTCACAAAATGCAGGAACGTAGTTAGCAATTATTATGAGACAGGGTACATATGGGAACAATATGATCAAGAGAAAGGAACAGGCAAAGGTACACGTCTCTTCACAGGCTGGTCTGCGCTTACTTTGTTGATTATGTCCGAAGAGTATCCTGTTTTTTGAGACCCCTTTGTAAGTTTTGAAACATATGCTAGTTAGAAGATCAGTTTTGGTTGAAGAATTGTGTACGGTACCTATGCCCAAATGTTAGCAAACATACACTTTTATGTATTTATTACTGGATCAACTCTTATTTATGAAAAAGCTTTCACAAATCAAACGCCAATTTCATTAAAAGAAAGAAACAATTTCAATCAACTCAACCGAAAACTTCCAACATTTTCAAACAAAACAATCTCCACTTTATTCCAAGTGTAATTGAAAAAGGATCATGTAGAAGTGTAACTAACAATCAATCAGGCTGTGATTGTGACGCTGCATACGCAGGAGCCAGACAATTTAATCTCGGATGTTTTCCACTGCCTGCCTGGTGCTGCTTCCGGGTCATACAGTAAAGTAGTGTTACCACTTTCTTCCTGAGATGAAAAAAGCAGAAGCTTCCCTTTCAGCTTACCAAACTGAAACCCGGCCTTTGAACTTCCTGACAGCGGAAGAGCCACCACTTCCCATGTATCATCTTCCGCATTGAAAACCGACATCTTCCTCTGGTTCTTCCACTCCACACAATACAGCTTTTTTCCTACTTCAACATGAGCTGTCACCATCTGCAACATATATATACATATATGTTTCAATTCAGAACAGGAGACCAACATCATATTCATACTCTCAATAATCAAAGACTTACAGTTAAACCGTTTTTGCTGCCACACCAGGAGCCGCATTGAGGGTTGTAGACATCAACAAATTTTGAATTGCCAATTGTGAAGTTGGATCTTCCGCCCATCACATATAGCTTCCCATTGATGCTACTAGCAAAACATCCCCATCTCGGACGCCTTAGAGGCTCTATGAAACTCCATTTTCCCATCTCTGGATCATACACCTCTGCACTTGACAAACTGTCGCCTCCTACCCCATGACCTCCCACCACATAAACAAGCCCATTCACCTCAGTGCAAGCAAAGTCATAACGAGCTACCTTCAGGTCTGCTAGTCTGCTCCAGCTGATTAATTCATTTCAAAATTGTCAAAATTTATGTATACAATCCACTCAACCATTAGATCAAAGTTAACAACCTGTTGAGGCAAGTATCATACTGATAAACATCAGAAGATGCAACATGAGAACCATTGATCATAGAGCAACCAGCAATAATAAGTAGCTTCCCATCAACCACAACCACCTTAAACCCTATTTTTGCAGGACCGGGCATCGGTGGAATAGATGATAGCTTATGTCCCTCACAGTCCATAACCTCCCAGTGGCTCTCTTTCCCTCCAGCATTCATTGTTAACACATAAAGCCACTCCTCTAGCATACTAGCAAGTCTTCTAACTGTGATAAACTCTTTGCTCTGGACAACAAACCTCCATTTCTTACAGACTCTTCCCATGGAAGGGAAGCTCGCACGTGGAACAAGTGCTAGACACAGCTTTGCAACATCATCAGGCAATCCAGGAATCAAAAGATCGTCTTGTAAACACATGTTTTGATTTACAATCCTTTTGTTCCCACTTACAAAAGCTTCCATCTTTCAATTTACTAATCTTTTCTTTGGAACTAAGACAGAGACAAATCAATACTTTTCCTAAGTTTTTTTTTTGATTATTTGAATGAAAAAACGGTTATTAAAGAATCTCGTGAAAGCCGTCTCGTATAGGGATTTTTAAAGACAAAGGAATGAACAATGTAGAGGAGGAGAAGATTGTTGTTAAAGTGATGAGTGGTGAATGATGATGATGTCCAGTTCTATCTAATTCATATTCCATACCAATGGCTTCTTCGCTTTTACAAATGTTAGGATCTATGATTGTTGTTAAATTAATGTTGTTTCTTCTTACACACATCTCCGTATCTACCAAAATAAAAATAAAAACATAACACATTTTGTTAACAAAAGATTCTTAAAAAGAATTGAGAGTTACAAGAATAATAAATACCTTCAAAGTTCATACTAGAGAGGAGGAGATTTAGCCACCTGCAACATCCATCTTTACAATTTGCGATTTTTCTGCAATTTTTCAAGATACGTCAACTCTTGAACCAAGTCAATAACCAATAGGATCGCAATTGAGAGAATCNGGAATTGAGAAAAAAAAAAAAAAAAAAAAAAAAAAATCGAATGAATGGCTATAAAAAGAAAATCATTTCCTGAAAAAGGAAATAAACTATCAAAGAAAATATATCATTGAAAATCTCATATGAACAAACTTATTCCCAGACATGGCCAAGATCTCAAGATCGGAAACTTTGTATGATTTAAGAAAAATTCCAAGAGAACAAAACATAAAAATCAAACGTCAGAGACCTGAAGCGGATGATTTCTTTCTCAAGAGCAAAATGGAATAAGAATGGCTAAGACATTTAAAAGGAATGGGAGCGAGCTTTGTCGGAATTGGGAGTTAGAGCTTCTTGGTTATGCGTTGAAGTTGGTAAAAGAAGATAACATTGAGAGATGTGTAATAAAAAGAGAATAGAGGAAATGAAAAAGAGGGTGAGATTAGGGATTATATGGGAAAATGAGGAGAGGCAGACGGTAGATAATTATGTCAACTAGACAACACGTCACCCATCACTATTTATATATCTCTATTTTTTCATATACTTACAACAGACATGTTTCTTATTCACACCACACAAAATAATATAAATATTATGAATATAAAAACAATAAACAACTAATTTAGGTCCAACATTATATATTTTAGAAATCTAAATTACTATATATAATTCTAATAATTTTGTAGTTACTTAATTAGATATTATATAAACATAAAATAGTTAATCTATTATTAACAGCATTTGTATTTATCGATTGGGTGAATTAGCAAGAAAACCAGTTATAGCCTCAATATTAGGAATATAACCAAACTGGGTATAATTAGATTTTCGGAATCAATATGGGACGAATATCTCGTCTCTACCTAAAACAATACACGCGTCGTAAATCTCGTGCACCGTCTACTACAGAAGAGAGAGATTGTCAGGCGGCTGATGTTTCACTGTTGACGTCCCCTCAATTGGTCGTTTCCCTATCCTAACAACAAATTATATGTTATTCAAATTTCCCCCTCAAATGCTTCGTCTTTATCCCGAATATCTATATTACTGGTAATACACAAGTTATATCTTTGCAAAAACAAAGAAAAAATTCTGATGGACGGTATACCAAATCCGACAGCTTTGGATTAGCCGAGAAGGTTTACAGTGGTAAGCTAGTTATTATAGTGTTCGTTTGGTCCACAATGTCGAGAAAGTGATATACTTTTCTCTCTCCAAAAAATTGTCGATGACAATATTCTCCGGTTTCAATTTTTTAATTTATTGTTTTTCAAAGTACGAATAGGGTAAATTTTTTTCTCGGTCATGGGGTTCTATCTTTGTTTCTGTAATGACCTTTAAAAATTTATGAATCTCATAATCTGGACAGCATGAAAAGTAAGGGATAAAACGTGAGATCTAAACAACCAAATCGTTAAAACGAAATAGAAAACCATGAAATCTAAACCCAAAACCAGACAACTAAACCCAAAACTAGAATAAGTAAATCCAAACCCAAGAAAAGTATACCCAAATCAATGGAATATAAACCCAAACGAACAAGAGTAAACCCAAATCCATGGAATCTAAACCTAAATGCATGAAATCTAAACCCAAATAAAAAACAATATACTAACTATGTATATTAACCAACAAAAAATATGCAAAAATTATTATGCTTACCTTTTACAGTATAATAAAGCCAAAAGTTTGAAATTTAAACCCAAATGCATGAGAACGAAATGAGAAACTATGAATACTAATTCCCAACCAATGAAACAGAAACCAACATCATTAAAATAATTATCAAAGTAGGTATACTGCTTACTTCTTACATTATACAGACTATTTTTTGTAAAGTCGCTCAAATATGAAGTCAATATACACGCTTCCTTTTACAGTAATACAACTATCAATGTAATCAGCGGTGTAATTGTTTTGCAGCTTGGAAGTCAAGATCTAGTCACAATTGTCATTGGAATGTGGCACAAATCAAATACGGGAAAATGGTACTTCAACCCTACGCCACTTATGGAGAGGAAACAAATCCGGATATATCTTGGAATGCCATACTCGGACCTTGTAAATCTTGTTGCTACAACCATACACTTCCGAGGTTTTTTTAACAATATGACAATGTCCTATCAGTATCCGAAATGGATGGTTGTTGGAGAAGATACTGCAGTAGATCCTCAGTTCATTAGAGACAATCAACATGTCTTGGAGTTTGTGCAGATGCGTAGAGAAATATAAGAAGTAGACCTCTTTGTTACTATAAAACCAGAATAAGCTGAATCTTCACGTCATAATGATTATTCCATGTGGGATAAGATCCCAAACTACGAAAGGTCTGGCAATGAGGACGATACAAGTAGCGGCGAAGAAGGATACGAAGCAAGTAGTGATCAGTATCATGATTTTGCGATGGTTGCTTCCGAAGGAGAAGGAGAAGACAATACTTTTGAACCTTTCACCCATAATCAGGCTCTGCCAATGACAAACCAATACGACAGTGTTGTTGTTCCACATGAAGGTGATACAGGTGAACTGACTACTGCAGAAGGTGATCTAACTACTAATAACAATAGAGGTAAAGGACCAGTACGCACAGAGAATGATAGTTGTGATCCCCCAAGATACGATATGAGAATGTTACCTGTCCAGCACGAAATGGGTGGGACGAGCACTGATGTTCCACAAAACACAATTATAAGCGAGAGAGAACACCAATCGGTTGCAAGGCGACTGTTTGCAACAACATTAGAGTCAAGAAATGATGAGTCAGATGGGGAAGGGGACCAGCGTTTCCAACTTGCTGTCACTTGGTAAGCTATCACTTGTGAGCCACGAATGATGCTAGAAGATAATTTGTTGTTTTACTTTTTTAATTTTTGAGATTTTTGGGATGTTTTTTGTTAGATTTGGTTTTGTAATAAACATGAGTGTTAGTCTTCACATCTTGAATTTGATGTTATTTACAACAAAAATAATGGTTTGAATCTTTGTGGTTGTTACTTGTGTGTCGTTGAAGATTAGCTAAGTGCTATAGGACTTTGTTTTGGTTTTTTTTGTTATACTTTTGGGAATTCTCGTCTTGCCCATTCTGTTTCCGTCCGGGATCTAAAATGGAACATAAATAAGACATATATTCTTGCTACCAAATTCCTGTCAAGTTCTCATTCCCAAAGATTTCCTTTCCAAATTCTCGTTTGTCCACTTCTACTCAAAACAAAGAGTTGAGATGGTTGTTATTTTAAATAGTCGTTTTGTGGTATAGATATCTTATGAAATCATAGGCGAAAAATAGAATATATACTCATTTTAGTCCTTATTTGAGATGTATCCTCTTTCATAATACAAATTTTATCTTTGCTATTTTGTGATGTTCTTATCAAATATATAGCTCAGACCCTTCCGACATAAGTCATGTTGCATATCTTATTACTTAATGTTGTTTGCTTCAAGATAAGTAGCGCCATAGCCAATTTTTGTTCGACCAATACTAAGACAGGTAGAGGTCTTTATTGGTCATCTTGGGTAAGCTTTGTACCCCACTTTTAGAAGGAATTTTGGATTTTCGACTTTTAGAAAACTTCAACTTAACATTCTTAGCTACACAACTCTGGAGTTCATTAATATTCGTCAACTCCATATTGTATCGAGTTTTGAGAGGGTGCTATTTTAAATACTTGAACCCAATTCATGTACAATCTTCCTACCATCTTTCGTACGCGCAATATTATGGCCACAAAGTCCCTCCTTACCTCTAGCCTCCGAATAACGATAGGTTCCAGGTTTAATACGCGAATCTAGTGCGACCCGTGGATACTAGACGTTCCAGCCCGAGATCTTAGAGGGTTGTTTGCCGAGAGATATTATGTTCTATGTTAATTCCCAAATAGACCTTGTAACTAAACAATGGAAGGTGGAGCAAGTGAATACAATGTTTACCCATGAGGATATTCCCCTAATTTTGGGTAATTTGACCATCATTTGTATTCTCGAAGACGGTTATAGTTGGTCATTTATTAAATTGGACAACTATACCGTCAAATCAGGCTACTAGACTGTGAGGGAGTCCTCTCGTCGTATTTATGACAACCTTTTTTAGAGATTGAGTGTCAAGGAATTCTCGGTGCAAGAATGGATGATAAAGACCCCAGAAAGCTAAAGCACTTTGTTTGTTAGTGTATTTTGGGCTTCCTGGTGATAGAGAAAAAAATTTATCGTAGACAAATCTTTTGAGAGAATTCATGCTCAAGGTGTAGTGTAGACGGAGAATCAATTAACCGTATGCTTTTTGAATGCCTCATGTCTTGACAAGTTTGGGAAATTTCTTTGATATCCTATGCGCTTAACCTATTTATGAGAGCATCCTATTCTACAATTTGGATTACTTGTATTGGCTAGCTAAAAAACTAGGAGTAGAGGAGAAACATTATGGGGATTCCCTTGAATCATATGGTATATATAGAAAGCCATAAATCGATTTTTTTTTTTAAATGCGAACATATCACCCCATGAGACTGTTGACATCGCCAATCAGGAGGCAAGATTATTTTTTAATGTGCTCTAGGACGAGAATAGGTTCTTTCTAAATCCCGACACACTATATATACTATTGGACAAATACAATCACTCTTTTGATCAAAGCCTCCCTAGATGTTTCGTAGATGGTTCCTAGAGCTTAAAAGACCCTCTTAATGGTCATGGGTCAGTGATTTTTGAATAAGAAAAAGTCATCTTTCTAGGCCTTCAAGTCCATAGACAAAGTTTATCTTCTCTCCACGAGGAAATTATGCCTTAGTTTGGGTCATGTCGAGTATAATCGAGACATCGATGACCCGAGCTTTTTTCTTTATTGATTGTAATGATCTTATTAATATCATTGAGACACTAATAGATTGGCCATCTTTCGCGACATAATTAAAGACTATAGTACTTTTAGAGTTTTCTTTGAATTTTTCTTTCTCCTCATACAAACAATTGTTTATGTTGATTTTCTTGCCAAAATGGGAAGAGATTGGTTTGTGTTATTCTCCATGTAGAGAAGCATCCTCTTACTCCTTCTAAAAGAAAATCCTATTTCACAATCTTGTCAAAAAATTAATAATAATAATAAACAAAAATATCAAACGGATCGAGAAACAACAATCATGAGACGGATCAAACCGAGAGCTGATCAAAAGACATATTCCCGTGGTCAACCACAGTTGATACCGAACCTCATAAGATTACTGATTAAAGTCCATAAAGAAAATGTTTTAGATGCAAAACTAAATTATTAAACTATAGTATAACGATTTAAAATTTGTATTGTGGATAGTTTGACAAACCCTTTACATAAACCAAACCATGGTTACATGTATTATAGGTTATTTGACTAATTCGTTGTTTAGTTGTACTTACAAGATAATTGGAAGTGGTTTAGTTTGATAAGCTAATCAGTTTTATTTTTATAGTCATTGAAACTAATGTGTTTACGTTGAAAAAAAGGACTCGAAGCTGGAGATGAGAAGGTGGAGGATCTTTTGTGTCCGAATGAGTGAATGTGCAATCATATCATTTGTCTCTGTCTGTTGGGTCCATCCTCCAGCTGGTGGGTCCTAGTGACCATGACACCCCGTTAAAGTCTCATACCATTATATTATTTTCAATAATATAGAAATGGAAATGATAAAAAAAAGCAACTATACGAAAATGTATATTATCTTTTTTTTTGTTGTTGTTGTAAAATTAGAAAGAGTTGAAAATGGAGACTTTAATCTTTCTTTAGACAAAAACACTGTTGAATAGCATACCAAAAAAATGTATACAATCAAATAGCTATTTAACATTGTTATCATACAAAAATGTTAAATAGAAAAGTTAAAGGAGTTCTTTTGGTTCTTTTGATTGGAAATATTTTTTTTCTTGTGATTTGTTATGAGGTAACCATATTTGTTATAGGAGAAATCGCCGTCAAGGTATACGATATAATCCTGGTCTACTTGAAGCTTGTAGAATTATTGGAGTTTGAAGCTCTTTCCTTGACGTGTTCGTTATATTTGATTCGTGTTTTTTTTAGTTCTTTTGATTTAGTTTCAGTTTATGCTTGTGTAGTATGCTATATTTCTTTGGCTCCCTCTTTTGGACTTCGCCTTTGGAGAAGTTGTTGTTTCCGCGGGCTTGTGGGGATTTTAAAATATATCTTCTTTGTAACTTTTTTATTTTTATCAATAAAAAAGATAAAAGAAAGATATGTTTGACAGGAAAATAGTTACAAGTATCTGATAAAAATTAAGAAAGTATAAGATTCCGAAAAATAAGAAATTTTGAATTAATAATAATATTAACAAAGTGACAAATATTTTGTATAAGGATGACAATTTAATCTTTTTTCAAGACTAAAATAAGAGGGAAAATACGATAAACAAAATATGAGAAAGAGATTTAGGTTATATCTAACCCAACAACAAAATTCTATTTTAATGTAGATTTTGTATTAATTTTTTTAATAGAATGCCAAAAACCACTTTATTTTAGTGTGATGCGTATGACACCAATTTTGGTGCGAGAATATTTAACAGACCAAACATTATTTACTTATTTATTATATAAATAAATTTAAATAAATATAGAATAACAGTAGAATTAGATAAAAATTATGAAATATATTACATAACAAATATAATGTATTAGTGTATTTTATGTATTTAAAATTATTATATATTCATAAAAATTTGATTATATAACATTTAATTTAATAATATAAAATATTTTTGTTCAAAGTTTGGTGTTAAAAATTTAATATCAACGGTACAACTAAAATTTCTCTAATATGATTCTAAAAAGGTTGCACTATTTTGATGTGAAGCTACATTGTCAAACCATATTCACAACATTAACACTATTAACATATTATTTATAAACTAATAATTGAAATAAATATAAAACAATAAAAATAGAAAAAATCATTTAATAAAAAGATATAATAATATATTTCATGTGATATAACAATTTATTTAAATTTAACATATTTAAATAGATAGTCTTTATAATATAATAATAATAAAAGGGAAAATTTTTAGTTTGATATTTAGTGTTGTAGTGAAAGAAGAAGAAAAATTTTAATGCTAAAACTATATCAAAATAGTGACATTTGAACACAAAAATAAAGTTAAAGGTTGGAGGTGTATTAAACTTTAGTTTGAGTTCAACAGAAGAAATTTTAATTAATCGAGCATTACTTGTAGACTAAAATATTACATTCACTTATTCACTTGGTTGTTCTTTTTGGTGAGGGAAGTAATCTGCTCAATTTCTCAAGGTTGTACTAACAAACAATAAAACTTTGACATTATAGATATTGTAGATGGTAGTTAAAACATATTAGATTGGTGATGTTACTTCTTATTGCAATTTCTCTCATTTAAATGTAAGTTGCTTTGTTAATTCTTTTATGGTTATCTTTGAAGCTTAAATGTCATTGACTGTTTGCTTCTTTTCAAGCTCCAAGGCAGAAAGCTTGTTTGCAACTCAATTGTCATCTACTCCATTATTTGGTAGATCTCCACTTTCTTTCTCAAGCCCCTCGCACTTAGCCACAAACTCTTCAATAGTCGATTCAAGACTCTTCAATTTTAATAGAGTCTCTTCTTTTTTTATGTCAAACTAATAGAACCTCTTCAAGCTCAACTTTTATATAACTACATACACCTTAAGTTGTCTTGTGTTAAAACTCCCCAAAAACATAAATCAAACCTTACTCTCCAAACTGAATTTTTAAACTCCATACTATATTCAGATGTATTTAACAAAGTCTCAACAATCAGTTGTTCCTTACATTATGGTATTTAGCAAAGTTTTTACCTTTATTTCATAATCTCACATGTACTTTGTTTTAATCTTTCTATGGTGATTCTTTACACTGTTTGTGTTGTATGTTGTGTTTCTTCTAGGAAGTTAAACATGTTTTTATAATGGCAAAGACATGCTCAGGAAATACCTTAGCTTTACTTTCTACCTTTGCTCAGAAACTATTTTTAGATTCTTGAACAAAAAAAAAAGCTTCCTTCTTCTACTTTTGTTAACATTTATTCAAAATCTATTGATATAAAATAGAATATTGATTCGAGTACTAAAAATTCCATGTGATGCTAACATATTATACTAAGTAAGTATAGTAAGCATCTTCAACATTTTGAGAATCTCAGCATCAATTGTTACTTGCAAGATAAAAAGAGTTGTTAAGGGGAGTCACCATACAATGTGAATTTGACATATAATCCATAACTTCGATTCTCAACACATTTAACGTCGTTGCTTCTTCCTCTCTCGAAAAAACTAGTAACAAAGTTAGAAAAGTAGTTAAGGATTTAGAGATTATCTTAGGGTTTGATCCCAAAAGAAAGCTCGCTCTCATAGAGGGAGAATTATGGAAGATTTATAAAGAGTATGGTAAAGTCGATCTCCCCTGGCCCTAGCAGAAAGAAATTTAACTAGATATCTTTATTCAAATAATTTAAGGGACTGGTAGTGAAGACCACGGTAAACAATCGAACTGTCACTAAGGTTGAACAACTTTCAACATGGAAGAAGCAATCCAACAGGGGATTCCACAAAAAATCCTTACCATAATCCTTAGCTCCTACTGAATTCAAGAGTCTCTCAACATTATACCGAATATCTTGATTTTTTTGAAGCTCTAAGGTTAAAAATAATGCAAGCATATTTTCATCTCAATAAAGAACAGAAATGCTATCTATTTACTAGCGGGAATAGTATAAGAACATTGAAGTTGAGGCTCAATATAAGAGAAGATAACTTGATCATTGGGGTAATTCCAAGGTAAAAAGATTGACGACGAAACCGACTATCTTGAGAAAGCCTAAAAGGTCCACGCCAACAGTCCCATCGGAAAAGCCCTTTGGATGTAAATTGGCATATTCAGATGCAGAATCCGGCAGAAAGGTAAGAAGTTTACCAATGTTTGAAGATGTTCCCATGGATGGATTGAGCTGAAATTTTGACACAAGATAGCCACGTGAGTTAGCTTTCATATGGAAGTTGTTTGAAGTCAATCCATTGGTGAAATCAAAAGTTATGGCGATTTTCCTGAAGACTGGTCAAGCTGTCTCGCAGAAGGAGCATGTGCAGGACGTGACGAGAGATCGATCGATCCAGAAAGGGATCGATCAATCCGAAGCTCCTGGAAACTTACGTAAAAAGATATTGATCGATCCCTAAAGAGATCGATCGATCCCTAAAGAGATCGATCGATCCCTGCACTCGAGAATGACTAAAAATAATCCAAAATTACAATTATGCCCTCAAGACTTATCAAAATTTTTCCTTATTTTTAGAACTATAAAATCCTTAGGCTTAGGGTATTTTCGATATCGCTTATTTTATTTCCCAGAGCTTTTAAAGAGACAGATTCCAACATTTTGGAGAAGAATTCTGAACTCTTTTCTTTTTAATATATTGATTTGGTTTTTGAATATGTGTTCTTCTCTAATTATGATTTGTGTTTACTTTTCTATGTCTGAGTAGTTCACTTGTTAGGTTTTAGGGTTTTCCCAGGGAAACCAGGTTGGTTGTTAGGGTTTGATAGAATGGATTGAATTTGTTAAGTTCTTAGTCTAGATTTGTTCCTAAAGCATGAATTAGAGTAGCTAACTAGTTTATTGATCTTAGAATTATAAACTCAAAGGGATTTGGTTTAGAAGTCTGATCTAGTCTAGATGAATAAGTACCTTTGCTTGCAGGAGTATTGTCTTAGGGGCTTATGAACATATCAAATCTGAATTAAAATGCATGTTTAAATTATCTAAATACGGCGGAAGTTTGTCTTTAGTGATTTAAACACAGGGATCTAATACTTCGGGAGAAGATTAGTCTATTGTTGTCTTTTAAGTTGGGAACTATTTTCAAAAAAAATCCTGCATGTTAACCTTGGCTTTTAACCTGAATACTTTTGGAATTCCCTATTGCCTAGCGCTTTCGTTATTTGTTTCACAACCGTTTTTATTTTTTCGTTATTGCCACTTTCTAATCACAAACACTATTTTATCTATTCTTAGCTCAATTCGATTTTAAACTGAGAGTCGTACATTCTTGGTCTCTGTGGATTCGATCCCTCTTATACTATTGCGTTTGCTGTGCACTTGCAGTGAATATATTTGGGTTAAAACCTAAGTGTATCACACGACAACAGGCGGAGGAGCCCGACTTCAGAAAGCAGAGGAACTCACTCCCATCGCGAAACTTGCAGAGAAAAATCAAGTATGAAGAAATTTTTTGGACATGTGCATCGATCTTGTTAGTTTTGAAGAGACACGGATGGAGAAGTAATGATAGATCCAGTCTCGCAGAGTATAACCGTCAACGAAAGCTCCTTCGAGATGGCCCATAAATCGCGATTGAGACACGAGAACAAAGGTTCTTCGAAAAGTTAACTCGAGAAGGAAACCGTTGACGAGAACCAACCATCTCTCAAGCATGGATGACATGGAAAAGACAAAGAACACCTCTTTCTCTCCATTCGGTGACGGTGCCGTCAACCACCCAGGACACGGTAGGCAGAGCAAGAACGGTGAAGACCCAAGGGAGAAGCATGAAAGAAAAACGAAGGCTAAGAAGAAGAACAAGACGACGACAACTAAGGCCACTGTCTCCAGCACAAGAGACCACAAGGAAGACTGCTTCGATTTTCGTGTCTTAGAGAGACCACACATAGAGTTTTTATAACCCTAATTTATATTCTTTTTATTACCTTCTTTATCTACTTTAAGACTTATTTTTCATAGGTTCTTTTAATGTTCTATTTTCATGGCCGTTTACAATAATCGAGAATCGATTATTTACTAAAATATTCTGAATGCAATGTAATACCAAATATGTTCACATTTTCCGTGGAAAAATAATAAAAGGCTCTCATGTTATGTGGATTTTAAGAATTTATACAAGGAAGTTTCTCTCACTTTAAATGATAATTCTATGTACTATACAATCTCAAACATAGCAACAACCAATATTATATTTAAAAATAACCCAATGATACTGTCATAACTCTGTAAATATATAATATATATATATATTCTTAATGTTAATAACATTAAATTAAAATTTAAAGCTCATTAATTAATAAAATATATCAAAAGTGGAATTTTATGGTATATATAATATATACCATAAAATTCACTAATAATAAAAATATTTTAGAAGACGTAGTAAAATAGAAATTTTGTTGCAGAGTAATCGAAAAAAGGTGTAATATATAAATTCAATGAAATATATTATAACAACTACTAACCATTTAAAAATAATCATGAACAACACTTGATGACAAGATTTCTCTACTGCTCTCTTTAAATCATTATGAGCATTCTATTTTCCTCATCTCCTTCTTATGTTGGCATATTTGGAAAAGTAGAAACGATTTGATTTTCAAAACTCAAAAGTGGTTCATACCTATCATTATCAACAAAGCTATCTCGAATTGTCATTTATGGATATCTTTGCCACAAATATCTTTTGATTATGAGGTATCTAATACTGCTAATTCGGCAAATGTTGTAAGTTTTAGTCTTTTTGGCATGTCTCTTACAAGTATATCATTTGGTTATCGTTGTTTTATCGATAGATTGTGGAGGTCTAATTTTTATCTGGTAGGTGTTGGTTGTGGTTTTTTTTATTTTTTATCATAGTGCTCGTTTAATTTGTACAGAACATGAATCCGGTGACCCGATGTCTTTACCCCTAGCCATGGAGGCAGAAGTTTTGAAGATCACTATGAGGCATTTGCAAAGATTGGGTTATAAAAATGTCTTTTTTTGTACCGATAGTCGACAACTCATTCAACACTTGTCTCGTACTCATCCCTCGATACAATTTGCATACATGCCTCATTCATCCATAGCCTCTTCCTGTCATGACTTTCTCCATCTGATGGAACATGATATGATGATTGCCTTATGCTTTGTCTCGAGGGATCAAAATCATTTTGTTGATTCTTACCTAAATTTATGCGATGTAATAACATATCTACCATTATTTTTTCGCATTTATAACTCTTCGGTTTAGTAATATATTATAGTTGACAAAAAAGTTAAGAATCATGTTTTTCGCGCATAGCGCGGGTTATGACCAAATTTACTTTATTACAATTATTTCTCTTTTTTTCCTAATCCTTCATGAAAACAAGTTTTTTATGAGTATAAACTATTTTTTCTGTACTGCCATTGGTGGATGTATATATTATCTACTTTATAATGTTTGGTTTTTTCAAAATTAGTTACATGGACCACTTTTTGTAGACTATAATTTAATGAACTTATAGAATATAAATTAACGGACCAATCTTCTCATGCACGAACTCGAATATGTAACGGTGTGACTTGTTTTCAGGACCAAACTTCTCATCCACAAATCAACAACCATAAAATTTGTGAACCAATTTTCCCAAGCAAAAAATCAGACATTTTTTGGTATAACATATTTTCATTGACTAATCTTATTAAATTAATTCTTAATTCGAACAAAATTTCTAGATTAATCTCCTCCCACAATATTAAATCCTTATGTTTAAGTCGGTAAAGACTAACCCTCGTTGAATTTAGATGACTAAAGCATGCAATAATGTTAATACTCATCTAAGTTATGTCAGAATTTCTAAATCAAATCTCTTTGTATTTATGAACCTATTATCAAGAACTATGTGATCAGTCTAATTCAGGTATCAAACATAGACCTAAACTAAGAATCTAACGATTTAAACCCTATTTGATATACATAAATGTCAATGTTTTCGTGGGAAACCTTAGAATCTAACTACAAAACCACTTAGACATAATAGAAGAAACATAATTCTATGTAAAGGAAATCATAATTAATTGCATAAAAATAAATAAGACTTTCTTCTCAAAAGAAGTTCAAGGTTTAGATGAAGCCCCCTCGAAAGCTATATAAAAAAACCTAAAATGAAATAAAGCGTACAAAGAAAAGAATAAAATTAGGTATTTATATGTCTAGAAAAAGGAAAACCCAATCATGTAAAAAGACTAAGGTCAAGGGACAAAAAACACAAATATTAGAAAGATCTTGGAAAATTTCGGGTTTTAGATAGATCGATATGGTTTCTTTATGGCTTCTTTTGGTCACAGATTGGTCGATCTAAGGAGGATCATTCGATATGGATCTCCTGGAGTTCTAGATCGATCGATCCTAGGTGGATGGCATGATTTGGACGCTCCAGCACTCCTGTATTCTTGGATCAGTCAATCCAAGGTGGACCGGTCAATCCCTTCTTGCATGTGCTTCTTGTGCGAGCCAAATTGACTAATTTCTAGTAGAATTTCCATAACATTTGATTTCATTGTTGGATTGAATTCCAATCACCTCTATATGAAAGATAACTCATGTGGCTACCTAATGTCAAACTTTCATCTCGATCCAACGGTGACAATATCCTCAAACACCTTTGCACGACTCTGCATTTACATATGTCAATTTGTATCTAAAACGTCCCAAAATATCTCAATCTTCTTTAAAGCCACCTAAAACATTAAAAGTACCGATGAATGATTAAAACACTATAAAAACACTCTAAATGGTAAAGTCACGTACAAACTGAGTATATTATATATCTATGTTTTGCGAATGACATTCTCATATTCACATATGGGGTCTTTCTTCGATTCATGAGTTTTCAATATCTTCACTAGCTTTGCTTAAGTATCGGGTCTTACCATCAATTCGGCCAAGTCCACAATGTTCTCTGCTGGTATCTTGACACATATACAACAAGATATTGAATCTCCAAACATAATATGCAATACCTAGGCCTCCCGCTTACTTCAACGTGTATGAAGGTCATGGACTATGCACCATTGGTAGAGAGATTTCGTATCAAATTTAGGCGGTCCAATTTCTTTCATTTTTGGGACGTATACAACTTATTCTCTCTGTATTTCACAATATAACAATCTTTTGGAGCTAAAATTTTAGACTCCCACGTAAATGCATTCGCGATACTAGAAAGATTTCAGTCGTTTTTTTGTGGTCGGGTCCATCCTTAAATACCTCAAAATCAAAGCTTTCATAGTTTAAATTGTGCTTTCCAGAATCCGAAGGAATGTTGGGTTCCAAGTAGATTGCATTATCGAACAAATTCTTTGGATTGCGTTATCGAACTAATTTGGCGAGTTCTTTCTTCAGCGAATTCGTTATGGATAAATTTGGGTCAAGCTTATGTGATTCACCAAGGCTTTTTCTGGTCATGCTCAAAAGGACTTGGCTCTTGGATTTGGCAAAAATTATTAAAGCTCCAGGACACAACTTTCTCATTTTTCGCGAGATGTTGTTGGCAATGGTCAACTAGTTTCTTATTGTTATGACAACTGGTGCTCTTTAGGTCGACTAATTGATTTTGTGGGATTTTCATGTTTTTCCTCGTTGGGGATTCAAAAAAAAGCGGCAGTTGCTGAAACTAGTTCGACAGCGTGGGTTTTAAGACATCAACGCTATATCCTCCATTAGCTTTTCTAGTTGATTATATGAGTCAGATCCCAATTCTATCGCAATCGGATCCACCATACTCTTTCTTGTTGCGTAGACATGGCGAGATCTTCAAGTCTTCCTCCTTATTAAAGCGTGTATGGAACCTGTTGCGCGCTAAGAAGCCATTCAATACACAGTCGAAAGTCATCAAGTTTAGACATGCCACCTAATACATGCTTTCCTTACTTGGCTAGCAATGCATTATCGTTTAGATACATGAGATAAAGTTCTATGTAGAATAGTTTGGCTAGTGTCTCTTTTGTGTTATGCCTTGAGCCACATGAAACTCGTAGCCACCTCTTCTTTTCATGCTCCTACTCCCCTAGTATATGGCATTCAAGTTCTTTGGGTCTCATGGACCATGCTTATACCATTGGGATGATATCATTCAATGTCTATGGACATCGATGGGATCAAGACCAATATCTCTACTCTTAGTTTTTTTTTTCCAGAGCACCATTCATCATTTATGGCCCGAACGAAACAAGCGACATCATGGTCACATACTAGTATCAACTCCTCTTATACAGCTAAGAGAGAAATTAATAAGAAAAAATCAGCTCATTAAGGGTGTCCGAAACATTACCATTTGATGATCTCCTACAAGAATGGCTTCGGTCAAGACTTTAAAATTCTTTCATCTAATTGAAGTATTAACTATTGGCATAACCACCTTTATTGTTCAAAGACTTTTTTGTTGGAATAAAATATCATATTATAAAAATATATTAATATAAAGGTATATATTATAACGATGATTTGTAGACTACTGGTTTATGGTATTGTTGTGTGTATGCTTCCACTTGAATTTAGGACATAATGTATATTAACAAAAAAAGTAAACTTATAAGGTTATAAATATTTCTAAGAATGAGTATATATTTATTTAAAATTAAGTTTTGTATTATCATACATTAATTAAGTCATATATAATACATGAGCATAAATGATAACACTTGAAATGCATGATTTTTACATATCATTTATTACCACTTTTTAGGTCTTTAGGATTGCATTTAGCACGTTTATAGTTGATTTCTATAAGTTTGTGATTTTTAGGAAGTTTTGCATTAGTATTTGCATTTGCACGCATTTTGGAGATTTTTCAGGACTTTCAGGAGTTTTCAGGAAGGTTTTGTGAAATTTCAGAAAAGCAGCACTATGCAGGATCTATCTCAACACTTGCAGGGTTGATCTCAGCTCTTCTGCATCAAGGCTGGATCGATCTCAGCTCTTCTACATCAAGGCAGGATCGATCT
>OVAV01000045.1:17093-29026 GCA_900406375.1 Iberis amara | reverse complement strand
AGCCAGCGTGTTTGTTCCCATCTTCTGCAGCCAAAGACTCTTCCTAGAGTCTTATATCACTTAGGGCTGATAAACTTCCATGCCTTGAAAATGTGTCTTTGTTTTGAATTTGTGTCAACCTAATTAGGTCTTAAACTGAAGAACCACTATATAAGGTTCCCATGCAGCCTTGTAAAACTCAGACCTTTTTGTTAATTAATAAAGTTGCATTTTCCTCTCTTTCAAATGGTACTTGTAGAGATTTAAGATTTTGTCCTTTGTGTGTGGATTCACCATTGGAAGCGCTTGTTTGCAGTATCAGAGATCCTTCCATAATCTCTGTGGTACCTTCGATCCATCCTCACTTCCATCTACTGATCCTACAAGAGAGAGCGTTATAGCCAGCTTGTTTGATCCCATATCGAGTCATCTTCATCCACTGAACCAGTACGAGAGAGCGTGAAAGATAGCGTGTTTGTTCCCATCTTCCGCAGCCAAAGACTCTTCCCGAAGTCTTATATCACATAGGGATGATAAACTTCCATACCTTGAAAATGTGTGTGCTAAAATCTAAAGAGAGGAAGGCTCTCATGGTTTATTTGGTGGAAAAAGGGAATTGGTTCATGCAAACGTCAGCAACAAAGGACCCTTTAAGCATGAAGATAGGAATAATCTCTTTTGCCATCATTTCAAAAAGAGTGGACACACCAAACAGAAATGTTGAGTCTTGCATCCTCACCTTAAGCCTAAGTGGATGACTTCTAAGGACTTTAAGGCTAATGTATCTCAAGGGGAAGCTCAACGAGGTCGTAGCATGGCTGGAAATCAAGCTTACACTCATGGAAAAGGTAATGGCCAAGGTGGAAACACAAGTCAGATTCAAAGAGAAAGTTTATTGGCTTTCGTGACCTACACTCCTCAAAACATGGGAAATCAAGATCTCAATGTTGGTAATGATGAGCTTGTAAGAAGATCTGACCTAGATGCTTTGATCAAAGCCTTGAAAGTGGCTTTCGGTTCTTGTATCTTCTATAATACTCATTATCCTATTAAGCCTCTTGCTTTTATAATACTAATTATCTGTTAAGCCTCTTGTTATAGATTCAGGTGCTTCACAATATATGGTTAGTAATTTCTAATTGCTTAGCAAGTTAGAACCTGCTTTAGAGAATGTTATTATTGCTGATGGAGATAGAATACCCATTAAAGACATAGAACAACTAAATTTGTTTGATAAGACATCTAAGGCATTCTATATGCCAAGTTTTACTTCAACCTCCTGTCCGTAAGTAAGGTTACTAAGGATCTAAATTGCAATGTTATTTCAGTCCTAACAATGTAACATTTCAGGATATTGATACAAGGAATGTCATTGGTAAAGGAGCAACAAAGGAAGGGTTATATGTGCTTGAAGACCATAAGAAAACCCTTATTTACATTATGTTTTTTTAGTTAATGCTAATGTTGTGAACAATGTTATTTGGCATGATAGATTAGGTCATCTTCATGTTAGTGCTTTGAACCTTATATTGCCTAATTTATATTTTGGGAGTAATGATTACGAAGCTTGTATACTTGGGAAACATTGTAGATATGCATTTACTAAATTTACAACTATTTATGAAAAATGCTTTCATTTAGTTCGTTATGATGTTTGGACAACCCCTTATGAATCTAGAGATCCACTTAATTATTTTGTTACTTTCATTGATTAAAAATCCAAGTATACATGGTTAACCTTAATGCCATCAAAAGATAGGGTATTAGATGCATTTAAGAACTTACAAAACTATGTGACTAACCACTTTAATTCTAAAATTAAAATTTTCAGATCTGATAATCGTGGTGAGTATACAAGTAATGCATTCAAACAACATCTAACCCATCATGGGATTTAACATCAAACAAGTTGTCCATGCACACCACAACAAAATGGTGTAGCTGAAAGGAAGAATAGGCACTTAATGGAGGTGGCAAGATCAATGATGATTCATTCAAGTTGTATATAATCGATATCAAGATACTAAAGAACTACACTTCTTTATTTGATTAAAAACTCTCTCAAAAAATCTTAAACTCTTGAAGTCTTATTGAACAACCCTCAATATATAACTTCTTATATAGGCTAAGGAACTTCCTAAACCTAATAGGTATACAAAAACAATTTCCTTATTTTGTAAACCTTTTTCTATTCTACGTTTTTAGATAACTTCCTTTTCTTCTAATCTTCTAGAACTCCGAGATCTTCGATTGCTTGTACTCTAATCAGATTCCTCATTTCCTTGAATTTGATTCGAGCTAATGGTTTGGTAAGGATATCCGCCTTTTTGTTTTACACCGGATCGTACTCCACCTCGACTTGATCATTCTCCACACACTCTCGAATAAAATGATATTTTGAGAGTATATGATTGCTTCTTCTATAAAACACTGGATTTTTGGTGAGAGCAATAGCTAACTTGTTGTCGATTCTTAACATGACCTTCTCGTCTTTGCCAAGTACTTCTTTTGCCAACCCTTTAAGCCNAGTACTTCTTGGGCCAACCCTTTAAGCAATATAGCTTGCTTCGCGGCTTACGTGGCTGCCATGAAATCGACTTCACATGAAGACAATATGACACTAGGTTTTTTGAGACGTCCATGTGATTGGAGACGATTTGAAGTAGAAAAGTGACATGATGTACTTCTTCCATCGTCAACATCAATGTTATGACTACTACCGCTTTATCCAATCACTTTTCTCGAACCGTTTCTCTTTTAAAAAAGCCTAAGTTGGTGGTTCATTTTACATATCTTAGAACGTGTTTAAGTGCTTGTCCATGACGTTCTCTTGGAATTTGCATGTACCTGCTTAACACTCCAACAGCATATGATAAATCTGGTCTAGTGTGAAGAAGGTACCTTAAACACACGATGGCTCTTCTATACTCCGTTGCATTGATCTCTAATTCTTTTTCTATTTTGGAGATTTTTGCGTTAGACTCCATTGGGATGTTAGTCATGTTGTATGAGTCCATCTTTGTATCGACTAGTATTCCTTGAGCATAGCCTTGTTGGTTTATTTGTATTACATCCGACTTTTGAATTACTTTTATACCAAAGTAATATGTCAACTTACCAAGATCTAACATCTCGAATTCTTTTGACATATTTTTTTTAAGTTGATCAATGATCTTGCTTGATGTTCCCGTCACAAACAAGTCATCGACGTATATGGCCACAATGAGAAACTCTTTCTCGTTTTTCTTTGTGTATACAGTCAGCTCTTTTACACATCTCTTGAAGCCCATCTTCTTCAAGACGTGATCTAGTTTCACATTGCAAGCCCTAGGAGCTTGACGTAAACCATACAAAGCCTTATGAAGTTTGTATACCTTACTATCTTCTCCTTTTTCTCAAATCCTTCCGGTTGGTTTACATAGACAATCTCATTAAGATCTCCATTTAAGAAGGTCGTTTTGACGTCTAACTGGTTTATTTCCCAGCCATTTGTTGCCGATAGAGCCATTAGTAATTAGATTGTTTCGATTCGTGCTACTGGTGCAAACACTTCGTCGAAAGCAATGCCTTGTTGTTGAACATAGACTTTGGCCACAAGTCTCGCCTTGTACTTACTTATCGAGCTGTTAGCTTTTCTTTTGATCTTGTAGATCTACTTTAACCATATGGGTTTTATTCCTTTGGGTTTGTGTACAATCTCCCATATTTTTTTCTTCACCATGGAGTCTAGCTCAAGTGTCATAGCTTCGATCCATTCTCGTTGATTTTTAGCCTCATGGTAGTTCTCCGGTTATCCATCGATGGTTAGTAGAAGTTTTTCACCTTCTCTTTCGGCTAGTAGAATATAATCATGAAGATACTTTGTCTTGTTGATGACTCGGCCATATCTAGTTACGTTTTGTTGAACGTTTTTTTCTTCATCATTGATCACGTCATCTTCTTCTTCTTGGTTTTGGTTTATAGATTCAAAGTCTTCTTGATGATTATGGGTGTTGTCTTGGTCTTGACCTTTCACGTTTCCATAATCTACAATATTTACATGGGTTAGCTTGAACCTGCAGGGTTCTCCGTTATTTTGTGTTGATGTAGAAGACCATTCCCAAGCTTTCTTCTCATCAAATATAACATATCTACTCATAATCACCTTTCTCGAATTTTGGTCATAAATACGATATGCTTTTGAGCCAGGTTATGTTCCAAGATGAACGTCGCTTGATCTATCATCAAGTTTCTTGAGATGAGGTGATGTGTACTTTTCCTAAGCTACATAACCGAAGATTCTCAAGTTTTCAACATTCGGCTTTTTGTTGTTAAAGCATTCATATGGTGTTTGACTTGCTAATGCTTTTGTCGGAAATCTGTTGATGAGGTACGTTGTGTAACGTACGGCTTCTCCCCACATATCATTCGGAATTTTCATTGCTTTTAGCAAGCTTCTTGTCATCTCCATCAACATTATGTTTCTTTTTTCAACTATGCCATTCTGCTGAGGTGTATATGGCATAGTTAAGTGTTGATTAACTCCCTTTTCTTCACAAAACGAGTTAAATTCAGATGATGTAAACTCTCCTCCTCTATCGGTGCAAAAGGTTTTAATTGAATTTTCTGTTTGTTTTTCGATGAGATCTTTATACCTTTTGAACCGATCAAAAGCTTCACTCTTCTCCTTTAGTAACATGATCCCCATGAACCTTGAGAAGTCATCTATTAGCACAAACATGTATCGATTGTTGCTATGGACGGTGGTGAGATAGGTCCGCACAAGTCTCCGTGAATCAGCTCCAAAGCTTGAGCCGCATGGTATATCGCTTTGATTGGGAATGAGTCTCGAGTTTACTTCCCGACCAATCAGGCATCACATACGTTCTTCTCCGTTTCATTTTTCGGCAATGTTGTTTAAGACACCATCACTTATATGACCTAGCCTTGCATGCCAAGTCAAAGCATCATCTTCCTTTTGTATTTGCAAGCACCTTGGTAAGCTTATCTACATTAATGATGTCTTGTATAGTCGGTTTTGTGATCTTATGACTTATACTAGTAGCTTCTCTCGTTGATCTCTCAATGTCAAAGTTCGTGACATATTTTGTTGCTTGTCCGAGACTAATTATATTATGCTTTAAATATGGTATGTAGTAGATGTCTTTGAGTGCTCTTTTCTCTCATGTCTTGCCCACAAAAACGATAATACCCTTTCCCACAATATCAACATTCAATCCATCACCAAACTTTACTTTTCCTTTTACCTTTTCATTGAGATTTGAAAAATATTCTTTGTTCCACGTCATATGGTTGATTGCTCCATTATCTAGATACCACATACTGCTATTATTTGCATCATAGTTTTGTGGAAACACCTTATCTTCGTTCAAGAATACTACTTCATGAACAGAGATAGCTTCTTCTTCTGGAGTCTCGTTTAGGTTTGTTTTGTGATGGTTATTAGGTCTCTCCGGACACTTTGATACGTAGTGTCCCGGTTTGTCACATCTCCAACATATGACTATAGACAAGTCTTTTGGTCGTCGTTGTTCTTTGTTGTCTCCTCTTTGGTTTTGGCCGTTGGATCTTCCTCGCCCTCTACCTTTATGGGAGCTATTGTTTCCCTGATTTCCTCTTCCATAACCTCCATGACTACTTCCTCCTCTTCCTCGATAGTTTCCGTAGCCTCCACGGTTGTTGTTCGAGTTGGAAAACATGAGTTTTCCTTGATCCTCGTTAGGGTTTCCATCACTTACACGATCTTCATATGCTTTGATTCTTCCCACAATTTCTTCAAACCCTATTTGTTTTAGATCTAAGACTTGGTCAAGCGAAGCAACAACATGTATGAATTTGTGTCTTGGAAGTCCCTTTAAAACTTCTTCACAAGTTTTGTTTCCTCGATGGTTCTCCTAATGCATATGACTAAGCTGCGATACCTGAGATCTTTCCAGCAAATTCATCAACTGCATTGTTGTCATTCATCGTTAGTTTATCTAGTTCCACCATTAGGGTTTGTAGCTTAGCTTCTTTTACACGTTCAGCTCCTTGGTATCATGCTATAATGGCGTTCCAAACTCCTTTAGCGGTGTTATGCTCTCCTAGTTGTAAGATAACTGATTCGGGGATAGATTGGAACAATAGTGTTGTCGCCACATCGTTCGTCTTTAGATCCTTGGTTCCTGGAACGATTGTATCCCATACTTCGCTTACTCGAAGAGTAATTTTCATCCTTATCGTCCAAACTGTGTAGTTTGTCGATGTTAGCATCGGACAATGGATCGATGGTGATCCAAGATCCTTCGTTCGCGGCGGTAGTGGGTTGTTCTCGCCACCTATGCTTGGCTTCATAACTCACACACCCCTTGTTGATTGAGCTTTTCTACCGATTCAAGTTGTATATGATCGATATCAAGATATTAAAGAACTGCACTTCTTTATTAAATTAAAAACTCTCTCAAAAAAATCTTAATCTCTTGAAGTTTTATTTAACAACCCTCAGTATATAAGTTATTATATAGGCTAATCAACTTCCTAAACCTAATAGGAATACAAAACCAATTTCCTTATTTTGTAAAAAAAAATTATATTCTATGTTTTTAGATAACGTCCTTTTCTTCTAATCTTCTAAACTTTACTCTCTCGAGAAGACTTGTTCCTCAAGTTTAGGAATTATCCAGCATTTCATACCAACGTGCCAAAAACATTCTGGTCGGATGCGGTTGTAACAACATTCTATTTAATCAATTGAATTCCAACCAAATTTCTAGGAGATATATCTCCTTTTAAGGTATTAAACAAAATTAAACCTTGTATTAACATCTAAGGGTGTTTGGGTGTATGTGCTTTGTTCTGATTTCAGGTAAGAAAAGAAATAAGCTAGAAGCTAAGAGTGTCAAAGCCATGTTCATTGGCTATTCCACCACACATAAAGGATACAAGTTCTATATACCAAAAACAAGAAAGATATTAACCTCAAGGGATGTGCGGTTTATCGAAGGAAAAGGTTTCTATGATGAAAAGAATTGGGATATTCTCAAAGATATCTCTAACTCTCCATCTGATAGAGCTACCAACCTTAGACACATACTTGAGAATCTTGGTTTGAATCTTAATGATCCAAGACCATCCACGGCACCACTTAGTACTCAAGAGGTTCCAAGAGTGGTTGATACTCCACTACCTCAAGGAAACATGGAAGACAATTCCCTTGATCATGAGGGAGGCAATGAAGAAGAAGTCACAAATGAAGAAGAATTTACAAATGAGGGGGAGCTTGATGTTCAAGACTGTACACATCAACCTTCAAATATCCATAACTAAGGAGAGATGTCTTCACTTCAAGAAGAAACAGAAATTCAAGCTTGTGTTTTGAGCAGGAGTACAAGGATAAAGAAGCATTCATCAAATTGGATGAATACAAGAGTCTACTACAACAACAAGGCAGTAGTTCATTCAATCCAAGGGGTTTGCTCTTTATCTCATTTTCCATTAGATCATCAAGTGTTTGTTGGAAAATTGGACCAAGAACATATTCCAAGATCCTATGGAGAAGCTATGGAACAAAAGGATTGGAAAGAAGCCATTAACAATGAACTAAAAGCTATGGAAACACACAACACTTGGAGTGAATAAACACTTTCAAAAGAAAAAAGGTTGTGAGCTCAAAGTGGGTATTTACAATCAAGTACAAGAGCAATGGAGATGTGGAGAGATACAAGGCTAGGCTTGTTGCAAGAGGGTTTACTTAAACATATGGAAAGGACTATTTACACACCTTTGCACCTGTAGCTAAGCTCCACACGATAAGGGATCATACTATCTTTAGCTACTAACCTTGAATGAAATATTTGGCAGATGGATGTCAAGAATGCATTCTTTCAAGGGGAATTGGAGGATGAGGTGTATATGTATTCACCACCAGGGCTGGAAATTTCTTTAGCTAAGGGAAAGGTTCTTAGACTCAAGAAGGCAATTTATGATCTCAATCAATTTCCAAGAGCTTGGTATCACAAGCTAAGCTCTACATTGAAGACACAAGGCTTCAAAAAAACAGAAAGTGATCACACACTTTTCATCCTTTAAAGCCAAAGAGGTATTGTTGTCATCCTCATTTATGTGGATGATTTGATCATTGTTGGGGATGACAAGGTAGGGATTGAATCCACTAAGCTTTTCCTAAAATCTTTTTTGATATTAAAGATGTTGGTGAGCTTAAATACTTTTTTGGGATAGAAATCTGTAGACCCAAAGAAGGAGTAGTTCTATCTCAAAGAACGTATAATCTTGATCTTTTGAGTGAAACAAGAAAGGTAGGATCTAAACCAGCCCAAACTCCACTTGAAGAAGGATACAAAGTCACACGAGAAAGGGAAATTGAAGATGAGCCATATGATGATCATCATCAATACATAAGGATGGTTGGTAAGCTAATCTATCTAAACAGTACTAGACCTGACATTTGTTATGCTATAAATCAGGTTACAAATGCAATACCCAAAGATATATCATTGGAAGATGGTTGATAGGATCCTAAGATACTTAAAGGGAGCTCCTGGTCAACGCATTTGGATGGGTTGCAACAAAAGCACATAAATAGTGGGTTATTGTGATGCAGATTAGGCTGGTGATAGAGTTGATAGAAAATCAACAAGAAGTTATTGAAAATTCATAGGTGGAAACTTAGTCACTTGGAAAAGCAAGAAACAGAAGATTGTAGCATGTTCAGGTGCTGAAGCTGAATATAGAGCCATGAGAAAGCTTACAAATGAACTAGTTTGGCTCAAAGGTTTGCTAAAGGATTTGGGAATAGAGACCAAGACACCTATCACCATGCATTGTGATAATCAAGCAGCCATTCACATTGGTTCCAACAATGTATTTTTTGTGAGAGGACAAAGCACATAGAACTTGATTGTCATAAGGTTCGACAAATGGTTGAGCAAGGAGTTACTCTGCCTTGTTACACTAGAAGTTCAGATCAGTTGGCTGATATATTCACCAAGCCAACAAAGCTTAAAGGTTTGTGAGTTCATTATGAGAAACTTGGACTCACAACTCTTTCATCAGGCTAGAAGACCCCTACTTTGGAGAATATACTCTTTTCCCTTTAATATGGTTTTCCCAAGTCGTTTTTCATATTGACATTTTTAATGAGGTAGTTCTTCAAGGTTCCAAACTTATTCATTCATCATGGTTAAGCTTGAGGGGAGTATTATATAAGCTCAATAATAAACTGACTCGAACTAGAGCCACTTCACCAAACCGATTCAATTTCAATCAGTCGTAACTCAACAACCATGACGAATTTGGACTCATGGTCTTCATCAAAGTTGTAGGTATTGAAATTTTCTTTCCAACGAATATAAGATCACCAAGATTGGAGTTATGAGTCAAACAATACGTGCATGAAGAGGAGGAGCGTTTTTAGTCATTAGTTGTGCTTTATGCTTCATGCTTTTTATGTTTATTCAGCCATGCAAGGTCATGCAAGAGATCTGTCATTGTTTATTTAAGCTCTTGTAAACCTCCAAATGAATTATCAATGAGAACTAATTCTTTCTTTCTCCCTTTACTCTCTATTTTCGTCCATCTATTTCTCCTCAAGTGTTCTTGATGTTTCTCATTATGTTCTTATGAAATTTAACACATCATATAATGTAAGCCATCGAGGTTGATATTGTCTTAGCATTATACACTATGGTGAATTTAGTAGGTCTTGTATATTTATGTGCATTACATTAAGTAAAGATCGTGGGTTATTCTGATTGCTTCAATTCCAATAATAATTAAAGTGATCAAGGTCTTTAATGAAGAATTGAGTGGCTATTGATGTGATGGTTTTTTGGAAAAGAGTGTTGTTGGTGCATGTGAGAACTATATGTGAAAGTATCCCACATTGGAAGTCGAGAGGGACTTTGAGTGATATAAAAAGGATATGGTCAATCCACTCATTTCCAAATGGTTTTGAGTTGGAAGCCCATAATCATGACNAACCGATCCAGCCCATCGGAAGAGGCGCGATCAATCGAACCTTAAAATGATCCTATATTGGGATATTGTCAAGATTAATGGCTAGACTGACCATTATCTCAAGGGGGCGTGTGAAACTATCTCACAATGGAAGTGGAGAGGGACCTTGAGTGATATATAAGGGATATGGGCCAATCAAATCATTGTCAATTAGTTTTTAAGTTGGAAGCTCATAATCCTAACATTATATCATCAACATACACCAGTGAGTAGGGTATTTCTTTTCCCTACCATATAATAAAGGGTGAAGTGTCTGCTACAGTTTTGACAAAGCCAATACTTATAAGATATATCTTGAGTTCTAAATACCAAGTTCGAAAGCTTGCTTTAATCCATAAATAGGTTTATTCAGATGATAGACATGGTGTGGTTTGTCTCATATTTCAAATTCAGGTTGTTGCTTCATATAAATTATTTGAAATATGTCCCTGTAGAAATGTTGTATTGACATCTAGTTGTTATATGTTCCAATTGTTGTTAACTACAACCCGATTTTGAGTATTGAACGCCTCATGTAGTTGAGACCTTATTATTGTTATTGATGGAAACCATTCGCCAATAACCTTTCTTTATACATGTCAATTGATCCATAAACTCAATATTTCAAGGTTAAAATCCAGTTATAATTTACTGCATTTTTTTCTTGATTTGTTAAAATACCGGCTGGGTCAACCCGTTTGGTTCGGATCAGCAAGCGATTTTCTTATATCCTAAAAAAAAAACATGCAGTTGGGATGAGTTCAGCCCATCAGTATGACAAGAATGTAACAACTTGTCGTGAAGAATAATAGATTAACAAGCCCACCGAGCCCGAAGAAGAGTAGGGGGTAATTGGACCGTCTTAACCCATTTGAGGAGAGCTAACAATGCTCTTAAGAAAAATACACATTTACGAAAAGAATTCAAACGATCGTAATGGTGGGTAAATGCATTATGTTAAGAAAATATTTGAGAAAGTAATTATTCATCACTTCATGACACCTAACAAGTTAATAAGAAAACATATCGCATTTTATGTGTCATGTTTATACTACTTTGGACACTAATCTTTCTCCTTTGCTTGACACATTTTTGTACATGTGTCATTAGCATACTTCATGTTGTGTAGTATAAATAAAGGGCTTACCTCAATGTAAAGATAATCAACAACAACATTAATAAGAACAAAAAGCTTTCCTTTCTCTCTAGTTTTTCTATTCTAGAGAAATTTATACATGTACTCTAATCTAAAGGCTTAGTTTATATTCTTGGATTAGAGTCATATTTTATAACATGTTATCAGCATGATCGTTCTATACATTCTACACGTTCAAATCCATATTTCAAAGAACGAAAGCTCAAGATCTGTTCAACCCTTGGATCCTTTCAATTCACTTTCGAAAGGTAAACAAAATTGTAAGTTCTAATTTAAATTCATTTAAATTTTGCATGTAAATATCATATATTTTAATTAAAATATATATATATATATATATCTTGTTGGAGAGTTGATAAAACACATATCACTAGGTAGTAAAAAATAATAATAATAATAAATAAGAGCTCTTAATGAGCTAAAGATTTATATAGAGCTAAAATGCTTGAGATCTAATTGATCACTCTTGAAGAGCTAAATGGTTTAAACTCTCAACGAAGACATGACTATAACATAAAAATGATGGCGAAATATATGATAATAAAATTTATGTTTACAAGTAAACTATACTAAGTTTAAAGCATAGTATAATACATAAAATGTTATACTAAAAACCATAAGTTTTCCGATATATATGTTTCAGAAGAATAAAGCCATCGTAAAAAAATTTTTTAAAAAAATATAGTCGTGGATGAGTCACCATAATTATTATTATAAAACTCATAGAAAATGGTGGTTTGATTTCTTTAATAAAATCCCCAAATATAACCGATTAAAAGTTGAGAATCGGTTCAATATATATATA
>OVAV01000045.1:0-17051 GCA_900406375.1 Iberis amara | reverse complement strand
TATTATAAAACTCATAGAAAATGGTGGTTTGATTTCTTTAATAAAATCCCCAAATATAATCGATTAAAAGTTGAGAATCGGTTCAATATATATATATAGGAAAATACCCATCATATTGAAAAAAATGTCCATAAGAAAACTTGATACGTGATCCATAAAGGATATATTATTGATTTTATGATGATGTTGAACTCGAGATGGATAAACCTGAAGTTTCATCATCTTGAGAGGGAGAATTAAAGAATATCATATTAAGAATAAATATAACGAAATGAGCTTAGTATAAAGAAAATCCAAAGGATTCATGAAACAAATTATGGAAATTATTTTTATCATATAATTGATTCATGTATAAATATAATTATAAATCCAACGAGATATAAGAAAAATAAACGAACCTGAGGTTCAATTGAAAAGGGGGAGACCTATTGAATCTACATATAAAAATCCTCGTAAAAAAAGGATGAAAAATAACTGAAAAGGTTCCAGAAGAATCAAATGATTAAAAAAAAGAAAAAATGTCCCGAAGACATATATGAAAATATTCCAAAAGAACAAGAAAATGAGGAATGTCCAACAGACAAACGTAACACAAACAATTATGAGATTTCTATTAATTATACACATAATGATTGGAGAATAAAAAGTAGTCTCGTTTGGATATGTGTGTGTGGTAAATGCTCTGCCACACCTGAAATTAAGATCCTAAAGAGGATCTAAAAGAGTCATCATGAAGATGGACTCAATAAGAGATTTGCACTTTGATGATGATATTTCCATCAAAGAAAAAGTGAATAGTTTGAAATCCTTAAATAAAATGATGTGAACCTGAAGTTCACAAGATCAAAGGATCACTATTGTAAATATGTTGCAAATCAAATATTAAAAGCATTCATAAAGAAAATAAAAAGCTGATGGATGAAATTTTAGATCCTCGTTATGAACCCGAAGTTCATATTAAAATGATATCTCATATTTCAGTTGGATACTTCAATAAGGATATGTGTCCATGAAGGACAATATCAATTCTATTGCACGTATAAGACGTGATAAACTACTTTGGTTCCAAAGATTAAAATCCTCAAAATAAAAGGAGCAAGTATAATTGAATATAATGAGGATTGATCTCCTGAAGAGACGATGACATGGTTTATAATAAAATCAGGTACCAGAACGAGATAAATGAGTATAAGAATAATAAAGATATCTCGAGAAACCATGTCACTATGAAAATAAAGTGGAACCAAAGACAAATATATGTCGACAATAAGAATGTTATGACGCGGGATGTAATTAATATAAAAGAGGATCAAGAATCTGCCACAATGGATGAGTGTAGAAAAGAAAACAATTGCTAGAAAGTTGAAAGCGGCAATCAAGTCAATAATAATATCGTTTGAAGAACGAGAAGTATTTGGACTAGCTATCCAAAAGATGTACAATGAATGATATGACTTGAGTTGCGCTTATGTATTTTGGAGAATATCCCTGAAGGATAAATTTTAGAATAATTATGTTCCCGAGAACTAGAGTTGAATTGTGTTAATGTATGATGACTCCTGAAGAGTTCTTATAAATAAGATAATTTTTGTGGAAACAAGGTGGTATCATTCTTGACAAGAATAGAGTGTGATGAAGTACTCATCTATAATGCTTGATCGTTTTATATTTTATGGTAGTGTTTGACGCATCTATTAGATGGACGCATCTCTTAGATGTTCACTTTTCATAATAGTGGACGCATCTACTAGATGGCCACATGCCCTATTGGTTGGTGCGTTTATTAGATGGTCGCAACTTTTAAATGGTCACATGGCATAATGATTGACGCATCCTGAAGATGGTTTTGTGTGTGTCTTTATTGACAACACAAAGTACGGTTTTCATCCATTTCATGCTCCAAATAATCAAGTTCTGAGTTTAGCTCTTCGATTTGGAATGGTTTTACTTCGAAATATCCAAGCATCTACAATGAAGTTGTTCTACACTAAAAGTCCAGGAATCCAAGATATAAGGATGATACAAGAATGCATCTCTACAAAGATATATTATTGGATCATATTTCCAGGGGGAGAATATGATGACATGCGTGTCTACACTCTTTTTCGTTCTTCATGATTTTTGTCATACTGGGTTTTTCCACGAAGAGGTTTTTCTAACGAGGTAGTAAAGAATACGCAAAGTGTAACGTCTAAGAGATATTGTTATACACCAAATGATGAAGGTCTCTCACTCTACAAAGTCTTCTTTCCATGTGTCATTTATATCAAGGGAAACGAAGAGAATGATCCAGACGAAGCATATATAATTTATCTTTCTAAAGAAGATAGCTCTACTGCATTCTTTTCCTTCTTGTGGTTTTTATTCCATTGGGTTTTTCTACTAGAAGGTTTTTAACGAGGTAGTATATGACATCGTTAACTTGCATGTTAACGAACATATCGAGACATAAAAACTCTATCTATTCAAGATGGAGATTGAACTAATGCACTCTTTTCAAAAACATGGTTTTTACCCGGATGAAGTTTTCCATGATGAGGTTTTTAATGAGGCAATCCAAGATATTTCAAAAGGAGATACTGATCATACTTACAAAGAGATCAAGACTCGTCTATTCAAAGAGGAAATAGTGTCACTGCACTCTTTTTTTTCTTAGCATGGTTTTTATCTCGCTGAGCACAACAAGGTTTTTAACGAGGCAATAGACAATACATCATTGGTGATGAATACTCAAGGGGGAGTGTTAAAAAAATATTTGAGAAAGTGATTATTCATCACTGCATGACACCTAGCTAGTTAATAAGAAAACACCTAGCATTTTATGTGTCATGTTTATACTACTTTGGACACTAATCTTTCTTCTTTGCTTGACACATTTTTGTACATGTGTCATTAGCATATTTCATGTTGTGTAGTATAAATAAAGGTCTTACCTCAATGTAAAGATAATCAACAACAACATTAATAAGAACAAAAAGCTTTATTTTCTCTCTAATTTTTATATTCTAATGAAATTTATACATGTACTATAATCTAAAAGCCTTAATTCATATTATGTTCTTGGATTAGAGTCATATTTTATAACACATTAAATGTTATTCATTGTGAAATAATATTTGGCAGGAGGCATGAAGATAATTATATAAATAAGAGTTCACAAGCTCTTAAAAAGGATAATATATGTAAACTCTAGTTATTAGTAACTATATTGTAAATAATGTATTGAAAATTCAGCAAGATTTTGAATAAAATACATACTATATACGATGTTTGTGTATTGTTGATCTATTTAGTGTGATGAAAATTATGTTCACACGTTTTTGTGCCATAAATGGGAACAAGAAGACAATACAAGAAAATCAGTCCTACAGAGATTAAGAAATAACAACACTGCAAGATGTCTAGACAACCAAATCTTTGCCAGAAGTGAAGACACTACTCGCAAGCCTGGTGTCCTCCATAGAAAAGGGAAAAAGTCTAGCGATGCACTTGTTGCATGTTTTAATAGTTACGAGGAGCATGTGACAACCCAACTAACAACTTTGACCAACGTCTAAACTTGTCTCCTGGCTCCAAGGGTATTAACTCAAAGGAGGCAGCCTCCTATTGCCTACTACCTCACAAAGTAGAGATTGTCAGGAGATACTAGGAGAAACTATAGAGCATCACACCCCGAGCTAATTAGTACGGTGAAGCTGCAGAGTATGCAACCAAACTTCCACTCTATAAAGGTTTGAGAGACTACGAAACCTTTAGACGGTCGATAAATAGGGTAACTGCATAGCTTCTCGTTCTGACTTCAAAGGCTTACAAGGTGGTAAGTGAAGCCCCTAAAATTGATTGTATAATTTTTGAAACATAAAGGACCCTTTTCACATTGTTCATCGTGAAAGCTCAAATATGAGTCACCGGAAAACTGAAACTTCATGTCTATAATGGAAAATCATAACCAAAAGCACACATGACAGCCTTTAGAATTTCTATATTTCAATGAAGATAAAAAGGATGAAAAATACTATAGACACTTTGTTAAAAGTTTAACAAGATCTGCCCTCTAATTGTTTTTGCAACTTGATACGAGTACAATTAATAATTTTGTGAAATTTTCATCAGCGATGTGAAGAACAACACCACTTTTACGGAAAAGGTACCTTCAAATGCAGACTTGTGAACCATATTCTAGGGACTAACTGAACTGCTTTGAAGCTTTATCAACTGTTTTAAGTGTTCTAAGGTAAAAGTGGTTATCATGAGTGAGTCGAAAACACTACCCTCTTTGAAGCACGACTTTGACATGAGTCTCTTCTTTTATTTGATTTAAATATTCACTATCCATAAGCGATTGGAAATTCTCTTCACCATTATGTGAATCATCATAAAGGTTTTTTATCTAAGAAATTCAAGTGGTTCAAAAGGGCTCCAAATTAAAGATACCCCCAAAGAAGTTTTAGAAAATAGTCAATAAAGATTCCAAGATAACATGGGAGGATCTCATTCTTAGAATGCAGAGAAAGGAAAAAGGAAGCTAGTGAATGGTGAGAAACAAAGAATGCTAGAGCAAGACCCAAACACTTACTACAAACTGCATAAATGCAAGGGACATATCACACATGAGTGTTTCAAGCTTAAGAAATTGCTCACGTAAGAAGTTCACGTGAAAGAAATAACAAGGCTTAAGTGGCTAAGAGAACGTAGTATAGAGCGGGGAAACATGTCAAAGACCTCCCCAAAAAAGGATAAAGTTCATCATGGGGGATAAAAACACTACTGCAAGTCGGTGTCATTGATTAACTCGTGTAGAGGGAAAATAAATGTCATTAGAAATTCTAATCGCAATGATTATACCTAGTTTAGACACTTCGATTGTTGAACCAACACGACAGTTAAACATCCAGCCAAATATTCGACCTATATTCCATACGAATTGATAGGCATGATGAGTCATCAAATATTAAACACGGTTAACCTTCTAACCCACAAAAATCTTATACTAGATCCATAATAGAATTTTGTTTACTGAGCTCAAGAGCTCAAAAAGAACATCGCCACACTAAGAGATATACTAACTGTTTGAAATAAATTTTAACACCTAGATCAAGATCCAATTAAGTTTTAGTAGACTTGGTGGATCATTTGAACAATGTCAACTATGAGGTCTATAAAGATGGACTTTAGCTCAAAAGAGTTGGACCTTGGCCCATTAAGCAAATATATGGTTGTGACTCATATGATTTGGTATTAGTTTCAAAAATCTAATTTGGAGGCGACATGACTACAAAGAAAAGATACTTCCTTTTCACATAAATAATAATGGAAAGAATAAGGAAAACTACCTAAAATATAGAAAACAAATATGTAAAGAATCCATATAAATTTTTGCTTAAAAAAAGATATCCACACAAATAAGTAAGGAAACAATATTATTTGACCATCACATTTATTTCAGTTTTTTCTTTTCTTCTATTAAAATTTTTATTTTGAAAAATAGTACAAAATTAAATCTATCTTTAAATATTTAAAACTTAAAACTAAATTTTAAACTAAAAACATAATAATTAACTTTTAAAAGTAGATTTAAATGTTTATAATGTTTTAGAAAATAAATATTTAGTTTTTTTCGTAAATAAAATTTAATAATAATATTTTTTGAACATATTTTAGTGATATTTTATGAAATTTTTTTATATATTTTTACGGAACCATCTAGAGTCTCAATTTAAGTCAAAATCTAATCATGGTTAATTAACCATGGTTAGAAAATGTTAACTTTGAATAGATAAAATAATAAAATAAAATTTGTGACCCATACATTCTCTTCAATATAAATTGGAGGTGTTCTTAGGGGAGAAAAGAAAAGAAAAGAAAAAATTCTGAGTAGGGTTTGCAAAAGGGTATCTGACAAATTAAGTCTCTTGTAGGATTCAAAAATATTCTTATCCTGTGAGTAGCGATCCAGCGATTGGTATGTTTCTTCCAATTTCTTTTATTTCCTCTGTTTCTTCGCTTATTACAGACAATAAATGTTAGGGCTAAGAATCTGTAGTAATGGCTTAGGGTTTTTTATTTGCAATAATCACCACTTGACTCTATTGTAATGGTGAATTAGGGAAGTTTGTGAGCAGTCGATTTGTACCGTTTTTTTGTAGATCTGTTTGAATTTCGCGGGTCTCTTGCTGCTTTAATTGTTTGATTTGATTTAAACGTAAATTAGGGTTCTTTTGGGGTCGCTGTGAAATGCTGATGGAATTTCGTTATACACTTTTTGGGGTAGGTGAATTGTCGTCTAGGTTTCTTGTTGTTAGAGTTTGAAGATCTGTGATCATAGTTTGGTTTAGGCTTTGAATGTTTTTTTGTTCATCATTATTAGTGCTAAAATGTTGTTAGATTTGGGTTCAATTTGGCTTTTACTTAGTGTTAAGATGTTTGATTGCACTAGGAATCCCCAAGATTGTTCCCTTTTTAGTTTGTGCATATCTGTTTTATTCAGCTGATTCGCGCGCAATTTTTCTCGGGTTGTTTGTGGCTTAGATATGGTAAATTTCATAATTTATGGCCAAAGATTGGTTCTCTTTTATGATAGTTGTGGTCGAACCGGGTTTCCTTCGACCGGCTTAGAACCAGATGAGATGGATTCTTGTTGCTTAATGATCTGCATTTATGATTTTACCCAGTTGGATCAGATCCGCATCTTTATCAAACCATGTGGAAACAAATCTAACTGGATATTTGTATTCATTTAAATTCATCAGATATGCTTCCATAAAATCATTCCACTGAACGAATTCTCTCTTTTTGATCTTATGATTTTCAGGTGCGAAACGTTCTGAGGATCCTGTTGAAGATCCTCTGTTCTAAAAAATCGGTAAAATACATCGTAATTAACGAGAATATGGAATGCAACAAGGACGAAGCGAAAAGGGCAATGGATATTGCTGAGAGGAAGATTACAGAAAAGGACTACAATGGGGCCCAAAAATTCGCTAACAAAGCTCATAACTTGTATCCCAATCTGGATGGTCTGAAGCAGTTGTTGATGACAGTCGATGTTTACATCTCGGGAGAGAAAAAAATCTGCGGAGAAGCTGATTGGTATGGTATCCTTGGTATAGAACCATTTGCCGATGAAGAAGCACTGAGAAAACAGTACCGAAAGTTAGCTCTTAATCTCCATCCAGATAAAAACAAAAGCAAAGGTGCCGAAGGTGCATTTAAGCTGCTTTCAGAAGCTTGGAGTCTACTATCTGACCAGCCTAGAAGATTCTCATATAACTTAAGGAGGCAGGTAAATGAAGCTCCTGAAAGAATCTTAAAAACACAGAGAGGGGTTCCACCGCACCAGAACGGGTTTCAAAATGTAAGAGATTCTAAGGCTAGAACCAAGCCTGCTGCTCGTATGGATAGGTCCCGAATGGATTCACCTGATTTTGTTTCTTCGGTTCCAAAAGAGAGCACTACTTTTTGGACAAAGTGTAAAGAATGCTCAACACAATATGAGTACTTGAGAGTTTATCTTAACCAGACTCTTCTTTGTCCAAACTGTCGTGTGCCGTTTATTGCAACAGAAGGATCTCCGCCTGCAAGTGTTGCGAAGCCAGTCACCCTCTCATCTAATAAACAGCAACAGCAGAGTTCCAAAAATCAAGCAACAAACAAAAAGTCATCTGGTAATTCGTCTCGGAGAGAGCCTGCACCATCTGTTACCCATCGTTTCCAATGGGATTCTTTATCGAGGACGGCCTCAAATCAAGCTACGAGTGGAGTTCAGCAAGCACAAGATAGACTAAAAAGAGGGTTTGGTGGGGAGTCACAAGAAAGAGTTGGTGCTAGAGGATTTACAAATACGGATCTGCGGAATTTCAAGAAGCCAAGGACAGATGATTCCCATATGTTTGGTCCATTCGCAGGCAAGTGGTCGAATACTGAAACTCCAAACACCATAAGCTCTCGTAACCCTCATATTCAAGGAATTTTGTTACCTTGTGATATAACAAAATCACTTGTGAACAAGGCCCAGCAAGATATTTTCAAGAGGCTTCAAGAGGTGATCACTGAAATGGTAGAGGATGCGAAATCAATCGAAAAGGAGAAGAAAGATACGAAAGCAACGACCAAGGCAAACGAAGTTGAAACAGTCGAGAAAATGGCCAATGATTCAGAGAAAGGTGATGAAGTGATTGGAATTGATGTTCCGGATTCAGACTTTCACGACTTTGATCTTGACAGAATTGAAAACTCTTTTAAAGACGACCAGATTTGGGCTGCTTATGATGATGATGACGGAATGCCTCGGTTTTACGCTCGCATCCAGAAGGTGATATCTTCGAATCCCTTTAAGATGAGAATCAGCTGGTTAAGTTCCAAAAGCTGTAGTGAATTTGGTTCTATAGACTGGATAGGATCAGGTTTTGCTAAAACATGTGGAGATTTTAGGACAGGGAGATATGAATCAACTGATACACTAAATGCCTTTTCTCACAAAGTCGATTTCGTCAAAGGTGCAAGAGGGATCATTCATATTCTTCCCAAGAAGGGACAAGTTTGGGCATTGTATCGAAACTGGTCATCTGAGTGGGACAAGAACATCTCTGATGAAGTTAAACACAAGTATGACATGGTGGAAGTTCTTGAGGACTACAATGAAGACAAGGAAGACATAGCTGTGGCTGTCTTATTCAAAGTTGAAGGATTTAAGGCGGTTTTTCGGAGAAGCATAGATGAAGAAGATGTGAGAAAGATTGTGAAGGAAGAAATGTTTAGATTCTCTCATCAAGTTCCTCATTATGTTCTTACAGGGAAAGAAGCTGAGAATGTATCAGAAGGTTATTTGGAACTAGACCCGGCTGCAACACCTTGTGAATTGCTCTCGGATGCAAAAGATCCTTCGAAAATTGAAGAATAGATTAAGGGGGTTGTTGGAAGCTAGTAGCAATCAGTACAGTGTACAATTGAGTAAGAAGCATATCATCTCATTAGGGCACAGGACTAATCATCAGATCAGGTTTGATCTTTTGCTCTCTTTGTTCTTTTCTTTTTTCTTTTATTCTAAGGCTGACCCAGACACTTAGCCATTTTTTGGCAAAAGAAACTATTCATACCGGGAAAATAGTCTAAAAGTAATTCGAACTTTTTTTGGGGTTACAATCTTTTTTTATCTTTTGGTATTTATCTCAATAGACAGAGAGAATCTGTGTAAGAACTCAATTTATGATTATCGAATATATATGGTGGTTATGGGTTTATTTAAGCATTCATTGACGTTAATGTATGGTCCTCAAGCCAGCCCGACTAGAAATGGGCACGCTCAATTTAATATTTCTTAGTAAAGTTGTACTAGCAAAATGACCAAACCGTCCCAGACTGAGATCTCTTGGTCTGGTCTGGGTGGAGTTTGTTTCTTGTCAATATATTTCGGATCTTTGACACCGTTATGTTTTATTTTATTATATTTTTGCTGTTTTATTGTAAATTTACTAAGGATTTTTCACATTCCAGCATTTTAATCAATTCTTTTATGGTATGAATTTTCAAATATATTTTATAAAAACTTATATTCTCCATATGAAAAAACAACATTTTGGAAACATTGGCAAAATATTTTATGAGCAAATTTATAATTTTAATATCTCTTAAATATGATTTATTTTCTTTAAAATAAAGGCAAGTATATAATTTAGGAAGATCATCAAAAATACCACAATTTTTAGTTTGTGTTTGAAAAATATCACATGCTCCCAATTATTATAATAGTACTATGAAAATGTTTTATTTCAAAATCCCACAAATTTAAAATGGTTTTAAAATTTCAAAGTTAAACCTTAACTTTTTATAATTAAAGTCTAATCTTTTTAAAACTAAAATTTAAACTCTAATTAGTGAGACAAAACTCAAAAAATTTAAATTCTAAACCCTAAAAAAGTTTCAATTTTATATTTGTAATATTTTTGAAAGGAAAATAATTTAAGGATATATTTGAAATAATTAAGAGTCATATTTTTGGAATATGAAGTTATTTTTGTGGTATTTTGTGAAATTACTCTATAACTTATTTTTGAAACAATTGTTTTATTTACTTATGCGGAAGTAAACAATCGAGTTATTAGAACTTGCAATGAGAAGGTTTTTACTCATGTGAGCGTTATCATCTTCTTCTCGTGTATGTGAATACATAACAAAGATTGAGAAATGTAGGATGTTTGATTCATAAGTCAGTGATGGTGTTCACGTTTTTCTAAAGATTGTCATTTTAGAATTTTTTNTTCTCGTGTATGTGAATACATAACAAAGATTGAGAAATGTAGGATGTTTGATTCATAAGTCAGTGATGGTGTTCACGTTTATTTAGCTAATTAAATGGTCATCATCGCTTCTCGTTATCATCTTCTTCTCGTGTATGTGAATACATAACAAAGATTGAGAAATGTAGGATGTTTGATTCATAAGTCAGTGATGGTGTTCACGTTTTTCTAAAGATTGTCATTTTAGAATTTTTTCACATATTAAGAAATTTATGTTTTCTATAAAAATAACATTAAGTATTATAAATCAACCAATAGAAAAAAGTACTGAAAATTATTCTATTGGTCAAAAAAGTCAAACTCATTAAATTTCTGCATTAAAAACTTAAAACGACAATCTTTTTGCAACAAAAAATCACACTAAAGTGACAATCTTTTAAAATATGAGAGAGTATTTGTTTTATTTATTAACCTCTTCCACACTTTTGTTTTGGGTCCACTTTTATTTTTTCCTTTATTAGCTTTAATTGGATGATATCAAATCGTGTTGTCATAATATTTACACCAATATTGACGCATGAATTGAATTTAAACATTCCCACTCTACAAAGGTGATTGTCCTTTTCACATCCGATCAATGATAACTTAAAATAGTTATCTTCAATGGAAGAAAAAAAAACTAAAAGTTTAATACTATATATTTGATACATAATATACTATTTCTCGCATGTTTTGCAAGTAAAGTTCAATACTATAAATGATAACTTAAAATAGTTATCTTAAAGGGGAAAAGATCATCTTGAGGATGATTGTCAACATCCGTTTACGACTTGGTCACCTTCTCTCTTCCTAATCAAATAGTTTTTTTTTTTGTGGACAATCAAATAGTTAATAATCTAGTAGAGATTAGAAAAAGATGTAAAGAAGGAGTTGCACATTTTTAAATTTTGTATTGAAATGTTGGTTCAACAATTGATGTTTTAAAAAGTTTTAGAAGAAGACGTGAATGTAAGATACGCAATCTCTAAAAACAGTATTTTAAAGCATTTTATCTTTAATTGTGGACCGCAACATTATAAAGCTGCTCATAGTCTTCACAAAAAAATAATACTAGTGTAGCAAGTCTTCTTACATGTAGATCTCTCTCTCTCTCTCTCTTAGTGCTAAAACTTCAACTTACGAAAATGATTTTGTTGGATCCATGCTCATCCCCTTTTGGATAATGAGCATTTCCAAATAATCACATAGCAGCTAACCTATTTTTAGTCCCAAATTATAATCTTCTGCACCTTTTTTATTGAGTTGATACAAGATGAAGTATAATGGATTTTGAAAGCTGAAATAAAAGACAGTATATTTTTAACATGTGTTTTATTTCTCCAAATTTGAACTCATCATACCCTTAAACAACGTTAAATCGTATTAGATTCATGAATGGACAAGATAATTAGAGAAATGAAACACATGATAATGATACAACCAGAGCTGCTGTGATTTACAAATCGAAGCAACACAAGAGAATTGGAAAAGGTTGTTTACAACAAGCCCAAGGTAAAATGATGGCCTAATAGCTTCTCTTTACTAAATCTGCTCATTAGATGTTAATTCTTCTCTGATTCCATTCTCTCATACTCGTCGGAAGAGACGAAGTAGACGATGAGGTCCAACGTAGTTTTTATTTAGGAGGGTGAACTTTTTTTTAGCCGATGTTTAACGGTGTTAAAGTTGAGTTAATTGTTGATTTCCTGTTAGTCTAAAATGGCCAAGTTAAACTAAAATTTGATATTTAAAATGCTTTATTTATAAATTGGGGATTAAAATGGCCCGTAAAAAAATACAGGCTTTGTTTGGTCAAAATTTAAAAGTTCATGATTAAAATAGCATTTTTTTCTAATTAGACATGTTAATATGGGTATTTTTTTTTCCTATCTAGGGGTGGGCAAAATATCCGAGAACAGAAAAACCAGACTGAACAAACTGAAACATAGATTCGGTTCGGTATGATTTCTTTAAATTACCCGAATGGTTCTTCTTTCAAATAATTGTGGATACTGATTCAAAACCGACCGAACCGAGGGAACCGATAGAAAACATAGGAACCAAAAATGTAAGGTAAGTGTTTATACCAAAAATCATGGATATATGTTCCTCTTACCAATTTTTGGATATTTTAGGTTATTTTGTAACCCTTGTACTATCTTTTAAACACGTTTTACCATCCTTGTTAGTCCAAGTAGTTATCCTCATTTTTAGGATGATGCCTTCTCATCATTATCTTAACCATTTCTTTCAAACCCCTGTGATATTTTGTTTGTGAGGCCTCTTTCTAGAAAATGTTCTCATGGAACAAAATCATGAAAATATAGAGAATGACAAGGGAAACCTTCTCTTTAGCTAAATTTAGTTGTTGTCATTCGATATATGCTAATTTTTTGAAGTTGCTTCGAAGGGTGTTTGGTGAGGGAATGGTGGGAGGTGAGTGAAAATCATTAATCAAAAAGGTAAAAATGTCTTAAAGTAGAAAAAAGGAAAATATATACTCCATTAAGCTAAAAGACAGACTTATATCATAAAAGGTTCTCTCTCTAAAAGTTTCTTCTCTTTATCCCTTTCTTTGCCTCCGGTTGTCTCCCTCGCCGAAAAATTTCTTCTACCGTTGGTATTCGGTCTCTAGGTCGGTGCTAAGCGGCCCCTCTTCCTTTTTCTTTTGTTTTTCTTTCTCTTGGCTATCCCATGTTGCGTTTTTTCGGTTCTTGTTCTACCTTCAACCTCCGGCGATGATCTTTGTCCGGCGACACCATTGTCCTGCATGCCCTTTCCCTCCCTCAGCTTCCACCGGATCAGATCTGCTAAGCTTTATCTTTCATACTATTCTCTGCAGATCTTGTCTATGGCTCTGTAGCCAAATATGGTGGTGCATGCGGATTCGGAGCGGCTGGGGGACCCGCGGAGATGGTGTATTTGGGCTCTGGTTTTCTTGTTGGGAGTTATGGCGGTTCGAAGCTCTTTGGGCAGGGGTCTCTTTTGTACGCTCGGGTTCCCGGCGAGTGCTTATCCTTTGTCTCTCTCGGCTCAGCTTTCTCAATGGTGGTGATGACTGGTGGACGGCAAGGTTTTCTCGACCTGTTCCGTTTCTTCCGATGGTGGTAGGTGACTTCGGCGGCGGGTGGGTCGAAGAAAGACTTAGGGCAACACTCTCAATAATGGGCTTAAGATTGGGCCACTATTTATATGTCTGCAAGCCCATCTGTTTTTTGGACCAGGCCTTTTTCATCTTAAGTTTTTTAAGTAATTGTTTTTTAATAATTGTCGTCTTTATATTTGTATTTATTGTAGGGATACAATTTCTCTGGGGCACAATATCTCCTACAATCACTTGTTTTAGTTTTAAACTAAGTTTCAGGGATTTAGAAGATTGGTTTATCTTTAATAGTTTAGAGTTTTCTAAACTATGTTCTCTCTTTATGAGAGTTCTTTTCGTTTTATTTTTAGAAAACTTTTATTACCTCCTTTGTGAAGTCACTTACCCTGTGTGGGTCAACATCTTCTTCGTAGTGGGATTAATTGTACCTCTTAGTGAGTTGTATCTTTTATTTTAATACAATATATATTGACGACGAAAAAAAAATACTCCATAAGCTAAAAATGTTTTAAAAGGCTAAGTATTTGATGGAATTCCTAGATTAAAACCAAAATGAAAAATACTCCATTTTGGTTTTACCCAACTTTGGGTTGTATGTTTATGATTTAATATATTTAAGTTGACAAAANTTTTTTTATGATTTAAAATATTTAAGTTGAAAAAAAAAAAAAAAAACCAAAATGGTAACTTGGGAAGTGGAAATATAGAAGAAAAAAAAACACAATGAAAAGCCTAAGTTATAATTGAATCAAAACAAGAGTCTAAGTGTTTAAAATATAAAGATTGTCTCCTTAAGAAAACCAAAATTGTTTAACGGAAGGTGGTTATGGGTTTTGAAGGGTTATTTGATCTTATGAGAGTGTTTTACATATTTAGGATTGAGATTAGTGTAGGATAATCTAGTTTGGTAGGAAGTGAGGTTCAACTTGTATGCATAAATTGTTCATTGTTTTTTTTTCGCTTTTGATCGATACATCACATTAGTTATTTTGAGAGTAACCGTATCTGTGAGAGAAGAAAATTTACTTAAACATCAGCTCTCAAGCTTTTTCTATCTAGCCAAATGAGTCTTGGTAGATTTATCATGTTTGAGATTGTATATCCTACTTAAATGAATGTAGAGAGGTAGTGGATATGAAAGTTTCTGAGTGGTAAGATCATGACCTTCCAGTTCTTCGTCTGCATCTGGATCTTTTTGGGATAGTAGTAGGTTCTATCTTCTAGACTTTAGCAATCGTAACTTCTCTTTTGCTAGTATTGTTGTTCATTGTGTTCAATTCATATCTTTCTTCGGATCTTATTAGCTTTTATATGTCGTCTAATAAATTAGACCTTTCTAAAAGTTGTTTCCTCTTGTTTTATCATTAAGATTTACAAGTTATTTAGAGTATTTTAATTTATAAAGATCTATAGATTTTCAGTCCATTGATTAGTATCCCTTGTTTTCTCTCCATTGTAAAGAGAATTTGGCTCTTGAAGTTTTTATGAATTATCTGGCTTAAGTAGTGAATGGGATACGCATTACAGTGCGAGACGGGGCATAATTTGAATGTATTACTAATGGAATGTTATATGCATATAATAATTAAATAATGGAAAACGCTAAAGTAAAATTGCACCTTCCAAATATACAAAGGAAAAAGCTAAAAATGTACTTGCATATCAAACACATCAAATTAGGTGTGGTTGAGTCAGTTTTTATTCTTATGATTTGTTTTTTCTTGTTTTAAATTAATTATTTTTTCAAAATAGTATGACATTTATTATTACTATTATTATTATCGATCTATTTGTTTTTTTTATAAAATATTAAATTTATTTATCAAAGAAGAAAATATTATTTACAGATGAGGTAGCAATAGAAGAAAAAAAACATTCGAACATGAAAAAGCAGAGAAAGATTAGTCTGCTGTGGAGTGGTATAAGGATGCGTCGTTAAAACCTGGTTTTAGAAAACCCGGTGGGACAAAACTAGAGTCAAGAAAAAGAGTAGACCAACACTGGTCGATAAGAAATAGCTCTATAAGGCAGTCAACGAGATGGGAGGAGATGTTAGCCATGAAGAGAAGACCAATGATGGGCCAAACTTGAGTATTGTGAGTCTGGCCCATCATGGAGACTAGCAAAGCGATCAACAATGATGCGAGATATGCGTGAGCGAAGGTGAGATGCGGAGCACGGAGGTTGACCATGAGATCGACTATTCCGCTCCCTCTAAAGATGGTAGATTTTTGTTTGGTAGACGAGCTTTAGGATGACATGGTCAATGCAAGAGATCGTGGGATGGCGAAGAGAGGAAAAAGTGTCTGAACAATATGGAGATGTGCGATGATGAAAAATTGGCGCTGCAAGATCGTTCCATACCGTAAACGAGTAAGGGCAAGCAAAGATTAGATGATCCCCTAGTTTCATTGGGCTCGCCACAAAGTGCACAAGGTTGATGGTGTCCCCATGCTCTTATTCTGCTACATTTTGACAATCTGTCAAAAACAACAAGCCAAGTATTAAACGCATAGCGAGGAATAGATTGAGAAAACCAAATTGTAGAAAACCAGGGCCGTTTAGATGAGTGGAGATGAAGTTGCTCCCATGTTGAGGATGAAGAGAAGCTGGGTCGATACTCGCCATCATGATGACGCCAGAGTGGTGTATCATCTCCTGAGAATGGCGATGGACGAGGCAATAATAAGACCTGGTCATGTAGGCTACGAAACCGAGCGACGCAAGAAGCACGAATGCACCATCGTGTCGGCAAAGCCATGTCCACTACTACTGCAAGACGATGGACGCCAAGCTCTCGTATACCATCATCTCCATCTAACGCGTGGAGAGGACCAAAAGGGGACCATGAGTTAAACCAGAAAGAGATGTCCCGTCCATCACAGAATCGACACGGAGGAATTGAGTGGCTAGTGGACGGAACTTGAGTAACTTGAGTCAAACGAGAAAAAGATATATTTGTTTTCACATAACTAAAAATGACATAACATCACATTTTATAAATCCAAATCATGTGAAAATCAATTTATAATTTTAGATAACCTAAAAACATTAGAGGTATATGAAATTTTCAATCTAACTATCTCAATATTAAACTATTTTAATATCACTAATTTATTTCAATTATTAAAATATGTAGAATTTTAAATTATAAAATATATTGACATCATTTATTTTTACTTCCATTCATATATCATTCGTGCTCTTATTTTATACGAACTGTATTTGATCTGCAAACCGCAGTTTAATCATACTGCACTACGTCTCACACCGGATCTACTGTCACCATTCGGAGGTTTAGTTTCTGGAAAGATTTGATCCTTGCTTACATCCTTGTACATCACTTTTGTATATATTTTAAAAAGATATCAACATATAATTAGATGGAGAAAAAAATACAATTAAAAAATCGACAAGTAGTGGCATTTTCAAAAATAAGTTGAATATCCAGGGATAATAAAACAATCTATCGAATAGAAGAAAGACTTTAAGTCCATCCAATCAATCAATTTGAATGTGTTTATTTGTTTCATTATTTTGTTTTGATTATTTTAAAAAGGGAAAAACCCTTAAAAATACCCCAACTCTTAAAATTTTGCCAGTTTAATACACGACCTTGTTTCGTTGTTATTATAATACTCAAACTTTAATTCGTTGCCCGATTAATACCCAAA
>OVAV01000044.1:8810-29167 GCA_900406375.1 Iberis amara | reverse complement strand
AGCCAGTGTGTTTGTTCCCATCTTCCGCAGCCAAAGACTCTTCCCGGAGTCTTATATCAATGCTTAAGTCGGATTTTGTTAAGAAATTTTTCGTATGATTCCGATTTCTGGGTTATGCGATAGTTTTTGTAGTTACTTGGACGTTTTTAAGCGAAGTTCAGTATGTTCGTGAATCGTAAGGATATAGCAAAATTCTCTAAATAAAAATGCGTTTTTTCTTATTGCCAAAAAGTTTCAAAAATATCGATTACACGAATGCAGATATTTTCAAATATGAGAGTATACGTATACGTACCGACTCCCCCCTTTTTCGAGAGGGGAACAGCTGCACTTTTCTTGCGAAAAGTAGCCTACGTACCCTTTTCAGGGATCAAGCCATCTCTTAGTTCAGTTTGTTGCCGTGAGTGATTTACTCGCTTGCGGGTGCTGCGTCGTCCATTTTAGCTGTGGAGGCTACAGTTGGGTCGACGACTTTTTGTGGTGTTAGTTGCACTGTTCGGTCTGGGATGTTGGGCTCGGAGGTTTGATTACCTTTCTTAGGTTGAGCCATTTCTCTAGATGACGAATGTAGTTCGTCATTTTCCTCAGCTTTTTCCGAAGTGTTTTTGGTCTGCGGCTGAGTTGTCTTCGCTCGTTTAGGTCCAACCATTGGTGTCGTGGCGACTTGTCTTAGGTTGTGCTCGGCTAAGAAGCAGAGTTGCACCTATTTTTGACATCCCCAGATTGTGGATATTCCGTAAGGAGTTGATATGCTTTATTGATCAGCCAGATTTCACCGCGCGACCTTCAGAACCTTGTAGGCGTCTTAGTCCTCAGCTACGAGCGAGGGATGGATCTGGACGGCGATTAGCTGACGACATTCCTTCACCCGAGGAGCTCGGGTAAGGCGCCCCAATATTACCCGGTGCCGCGGAATCATATGGCGGTCATTCAGTCGTTCCAATCGCACATCCACAGTTGGAGCAAATGCTATTTGTTTGTTCGTATAAACAGCGCCTCCGTCGAAGAGGAATACATTCCCTGTTTTAGACCGAAATGGGGTCCGAAGGGTACCGCGGTCGGATATTTGAGTTGTTTTTGGTTTGCTGATGCTTAACATACATTCTTTTGTTTTACACATTTTTCGATCCTCTTCCTTCCCATCCGCAAGACTTGTAAACTGTTAGGAACCTTCTCAGAGGTGGTCCGCTTCTTTGGGGTCATTTATGCCCGCAATGAGTTCGCAACGTTGTCACTTATCACAACACCCAAGGCCATCCTGACACTGTCGTAGAATAAGAGGGAGGAGAACCGGCGATGGAGAACTTTACCCTGTATGAGATGCTCATGCGAGGGACAGAAAAAGGTCTCCGAGGAACGTGAATGTTGCCTACAACGTGGGTAGTTCTTCCCAAGCTGGGGTAGGATCGCCTCCCGGGGTGTGTTTAAATGACCTTGACGGTTTGAGTCAGATTTCGATTCCGTCGTTCGGAGCTGATTTCTTTGATTTCCTGGGCACTACGCCGACTCAACCTTCTGCTGCGGAAGGTCTGTGAGGTCGAAGCAATACGCCGAGGCTTTGCGCTTGTGTACGATGCCACCTCTCGCACGATGCAACTTTTCGTTCGTACGCTTTGATTGATGTGATTGAGTTTATGATTCCCTATTATCATATGTTGATTCTTTTCTTGTATGGTGGAGTTGGGGCGACCTGTGGTAGTTCTTCCCGAGGTCGTTTTAGAGGGTTGGCCTCCTCATTTTGTTCCTTTGCGTTGTGTTGGGTGTTTGTTACGTTGGTTTGGCTAGGTTCGATCAATTCTCCGGATTTGATATTTCGCGAAAAAGAATGATTTCAAGCTCATGCATTCCTCGGGTGAATGACCATCTTGATTGTAATAGGTGCAATGTTTTTTCGTGCCTCTTTGTTCTGCAGTCCGTTTCCATTGGTTCCTTGGTTCGCTTTTGGGTTTATTGGTGTGGAAGGCTTGATTTCCTGTTGAGGCGAGACGCCTTCAGGAAACTTGCTGAGTGCCTGAATTTTTTCTCTGCTCCTCTTACACATTTCGATTAGGTCTTCTTTTATTCGTGCGAAAACCTTTCCTCTATGGAGGGCTTCGTTGATGGTTGCTGGAGTGTTCAAGATTAGATCTTTCTGGAATTTCAATTCTCCCCAGACCGCATTTTTGAGGGCGGCGATAGCACTGTTGTTATTCACCACTACTCAGGATATCATTTGTTTAAAACGGTCTATGAACTCTGTGAGTGGTTCATTGGGCCCTTGGGTCATGCTCCACATATCAGCATATGAGATGTCTCTTTCGATGTATATGGAATAATGTTTCAGGAACATTAGACTTATCTGGTTGAAACAATGGATCGAACCTTTGGACAGTTGGGAGAACCATGTTAATGTCGGTCTTGGAGGTGCTTTCTAAATAGTTAGCAATATCCTGCGTCTCTTTCATGTTTGTCAAGTTGTGCTCGGCCAACCGCTATGCGGAAAGCTGTCATGTACGCGCTGGGGTCTGTTTTTCCTTCGTAAAAGGGGATCTTGTTCTTCACGGGGTTTCGCAGTTTAGTGTTTTTTATATGCGAGGCATATGGGCTCTAGAGCTTTTCTTCCATCAGTTGTTCCAACTCAAGAGCCGAACTGATTGCCTGGTGGACTTTAGATTTCATTTGTCAGACATCCTCCTGGAGAGAGTTTTTCATCTCTTGGATCTCCTGGGTGGATGGCTAAGGTCACTTGTCGGGCTGGGAGGTTAGGTCGCGATGATCTTCGTATTCCTCAGATTCGTGGTCTAAGTATCCAGATGGGTCCGTCTGGTCCTGATCTACGTCGGGGTTCTTGGCTTGCTCGATGTGGTTCGATCGCTTGGGATCCTCCTGAAACTCGTCGGCTCTTGGAGTGGATTGTTCGTCCTGGTAATCAGTATTTGGCGGAGCGTCGGTGGTGGCAGAACGGTGTGCATACGTCCTATTGACTTTGGGTTGGGGTGAATGACAGTCTCTTTGAGTGTTCCCCGACAATGGGATATCGGGTTGAAGACCGGAGTGACCTTCGACGAGCCGAGGTTGTTCGGACGAGGCGCTGGGCGATTGCCTTATTTTGGTCTGAGAGTGCCTTCGTTTGTTCTGCAGATTCGTTCGCCATTTTTTCAAGTCGATCAAGAAGGGACTGGTCCAAGGCATCTTGTACTTCTAACCTCTCGAATATGGATTGCATGGTTTAGCGAGCGCCTGGATCGTGTTGGTGTAACCTTCCGGTTGCGCTGGTATTTCTTCAACCATGATTGCGGTAGATCTGGTTGTGATATCCTTTTGCGTAAGAAATTCTTAAAATCCCCACAAACGGCGCCAATTTCTGGATGCTAAAATCCACAAAGTAAATTTATCCAATGTTTTGTAAGGAATGCGTAGAATATCATTTTAACAAGGAACATCACAACTCAAACTAATGTAAAAATGAAGATTTATATTCATAATCGAAATGCTCAAAGCCTGAGCTCGCCTACAAGTTAATTAGACAAAAGTAAAAAAAAAATGCTTCTTCCTCTCTCCTTTCTTCTATTTATTTCCCTTCCTTTTCCTCCGGTTCTTGTTGAGGTTGCCGTATACTTCAGTGTTAGTTCAGATATTTCCTCTTGGTTTCAATTTCCCCAGATCCCGCTATCTTGGCGTATCCCACAAAGTTCATAACGATTGAGACTAATTTTTTCCTTCCTCGGGTTGTCTCTGAATCGACATGAGTCGCGCTCTATATTGAGCATTGGGTCACTCCTCTAACATACTCAGTTGGGGAATTGCTCTGGCGAGACCTTCTAAGCCCATTATATCCTCAACATCATGCGTCCCGGCAAAATCTACCTGAGGGGGAATTGACACCAACACAGGGGAACCTTGTATTGAGGACAAGCAAATGATAAGTTTGGAGGAGTTGATGTGTTGTGTTTTATTGAATTTTACCTCTTGATTTGATTGCATTCTAGGTAGGTTTACTTGCATTTAGGTTTATATAGTATGCATTTGCATTGCATTTCATGTTTTAGGTGATGGAAGTGTAGCAATTCAAAGCATGGACCAAATGAGCTAATGAGGAGGTCAAAAGAGCTTAGAAGATGTAAAAAGGAGCAAAATGGAGTTTATATCGGTTTGCCATACCGATCTAGGGATGTATTGTGTTTTTAATGCATTTTACCTCTTGATTTGATTGCATTCTAGGTTGATTTACTTGCATTTAGATTTGTATTCCATGCATTTGCCTTGCATTTCGTGTTTTAGGTGATGGAAATGGAGCAATTCGAAGCATGGATCAAAGGAGCTAATGAGGAGGTCAAAAGAGCTTACAAGATGTAATATGAGCAAAATAGAGTTTATACCGGTTTGCTATACCGGTCTAGGTGAACCGGTATGAAGAAGTTGAAAATGATGAAGACTTGTAACGGTTTGGCGTACCGGTTTTCTCACACCGGTATGAAGGAATTTTCAAAGATGGAGGCTTATACCTGTTTGAAATACCGGTATCGACGAGATTTCAAGACAAGAGCCTATACCGATTTGCCATACCGGTTTAGGCAAACCGGTACCAGACAAAACCAACTCAACATTTCCCTTTTGAACCAACTTTTTACCCAATTTCAATTGGGTAAACCCATGTGTTTTGGGTTAACCCAATACCTTTTTTAGGAGAGTATAAATACTTATTAGACCTAATTTGGTCTCAACTCTTATTCTATTTTTATTCTTTGTTTCTACTCTTGTGTAACAACTTGAATCTATGCTTTTAATCAAGTTTCTTTTCTTGCTTCTTGTTTGTTTCTTGCTTATTTCTTATTTAGAATCATGATTAAACACATTTATATTCTTGGATTTTGTGTTTATACATGATTAGTGAGTTGTCTTTTATAAGAACATGGGTTAGGTAGATTAGAGTGTTTAAGTGATGGAATGTGATGCTTAGGATTTAGTTTACTTAAATCTTCATTAAATAGGTGTGCTTAATGTTAGATTTGACTTGATCACTCATTTCTAGAACATAGGCATATTCATACCCGAAAGATGTTTGTGAAACTGCTTAAACCAACTTTTGAATGCTAAATGAGGCATAACCAAGACATTGTGTTAGTTAGTTTAGTAGTTGAAAATAGATTAGTTCTCAATGCTTTTTGATTGTGTAATTATTCAAGACATTGTTTTAGTTGCATGATTAGGAAAGGGATTAGTGCCATGAAAGTGGATTAGTCTATTTAAGGGAGTCTTAGACCAAGGATTAACATTAAATGATTGTATTAGCATTGAATGATGGCATGATTTATCAATCGACTTTGTTTTAAGACTCTCTAGAACAAGGAATGGATGGGATTCAATCTTTTTGGTAGTAGATAGGTTTAGCAAGATGTCACATTTCATACCATGTCATAAAACTGATGATGCATCTCATATAGATTTAATATTCTTTAGGGATATAGTTAGATTGCATGGTTTTCCTAGGTCCATAGTGGTAGTAGTGGTTTTCATGCCGCCATTGCGTTCGGACCAAAAGAAAGAACGTGCATACCAATCGAGGTGATAAACAAGCCAAGTATACATCCTAAGTGGTTAACGCAATCATCAGTGATGAAGATTCCATCATGACCAAAACCGAAGAAACTGTCCTCGATTGGAGAGCCGAGATCAAGCAGTATTAACCGATGGTATTGTACCAGAAGATAAATGGCAAGCACGCCTCCTCAAGGCCAAAAGTGCAAATTATGCTGTCATCAATGACATCCTATATCGTCGTGGTGCACATGGAATCCTTCTAACTTGCATTAATTAAGATGAAGGCGAAATACTCATGGCTGAGACCACTCCTGGCCACTCCGGAGGACAGTCATTTTCTCTCAAAATAAGACAACACGGTTACTACTATCCAACTATAACCACAAATTACCATGCATATGCTCTCAAGTGTCAACAATGTCAACGAAATGCACCTTTGAATCATGCATCAATCGAGCTACTCAAAGTCAGAGTAACTCTATATCCTTTCATGCGTTGGGCCATGGACTCGTGGGACCCTTCCCTGAATCTAGGCAGCATAAGTATTTGCTCGTGATGACCGATTACTTTACGAAATGGGTCGAGACCTAGGCCTTTTCACTTATCCCAGCCGACGAAGTAAAAGTGTTTGTCTAGAAAAACATCATTTATCGCCATGGTCTGCTTTGTGAAATCGTCACGAACAAAGGCTCAAACTTTTTCTAAGAGAAATTCCTAACCTTTTGCGCACTTTGGAGGATCAAAATAAATCATGCAACACCTCATTACCCGCAAAGCAAAGGCCAGGCCGAATCAATTAATAAAATGATCGTCGACGGACTCAAGAAATGACTAGAAAAAAAATAAAGGTCTCTAGGTTGACGTGCTCGATAACGTACTCTGGTCACATCGCATCATACCTCGGTAAGAGACCAACATAACTCCATTCTCTTTGTCTCACCTTATCGAAGCAATGGTTCCGACCGAAAGAAATATCAGCATGATCCGCCGAACGACCATGCCACTCAACACCGATCTGAATGGCGGAGCTTAACTACGCATTCAAAACTACCAATCTTCCACAGCTCGATACTATAATAAAGGTGTTGAAACCAGACAATTCAAAGAAGGAGACTTAGTGCTTTGAGAAACCTACTTGAATATGGCCGAGCAGAAGTCTTGAAAACTCGGCGCTAGGTGGGAAGGTCCGTATCAAGTTTCCCGAGTGGTTCACAATGGAGTGTACGAGCTCATGAGCATGGATGGGATCCCTACCTTGAAATCCTGAATGCTCGAAATCTAAAGAAATTTTATTTCTAAGTCTTTCAAAAAAAAACCAAACTACAGATGGATTGACCCCCACAAAGGGTACGTTGGCAGAGTCACCGAGGTCCAGTTACCAAAAACAATTACTACAGATGGCTTGATCCCGATTTCTGGTACGTAGGCAGCGTAACCGAGGTTTAGTTGTCCCCCTTAAATAAAATAAGGGGTCTTTGGTTTTACACCTAAGTAAATTTTCTGTTAAGTATGAATATCACAACTCTCGACTTAGGCGTCCTATAAGAGTTATCGCAACATAGACTAAAAATCACCTTGATCAACCGAACGAATAGGTCTGAACCGAGCCAAATTTTATTAAAATGTATGGGAATAAGGAACAAACAAAGCCGAGGTGAATTCGCATCGAGTCTTGGCCAGGCTCGATCTATTGGGAATAAGGAACATAACATAGTCAAAAAGCCGAGTTCCGACTCCAATATATCTTAGAACTTAAAACCAAAAATTCAAGAGTTTACCCACAATTTGATATATTGTTTAAGTAATAATTTACTTAATCCCTAACTGAAGAAGTGAAAACTTTACACTTAACTCAGAGCTAGATAGGTTGTGAAAGTATAAAAACCGACTATATCTCCAAGACTAAATAACCTCCTAAATGAAAGGAAGACAAAAAAAAAACAAAAAAAAAAAAAAACAAAGTTGAGGTACGGATGGCTCATAAATAATCTGCTCATCAAAAAAATATGAGTTACTACATAGTTCATTCATCACCAACACCCACCTGTCCACCTCGCATAGTCCTTCTCTATCACGAGAAAACTGGTAACAAAAACCTCTTTACCGAGACAAAAGCAATCTTCCTAATCCTACGACAATCCCTAAAAACTACTAAGGATCTCAACTAGCCGAACAGTCCGTCCAACAACATATGCAAAGAGAGCAAGATTCATTGAGCAAGATAGTCTGAAATATTTACAAGGCTCACCGGCCAATCCATCCACGCAGGGACACAATGTTCGAAAAAAGGGTCAGGAAGGAAAAAGGAAAATGTGCTCAAACAGCCAAACCAATAGCTTTTTCCTCGACTTCTTCAGGAACAACTCCACTTGTTCCAGCAACAACCTCAACAACAACTCTACTTGTTCCAGCAATGACTTCGCTAGCAGCTCCATTTATCCTAACAGTGATCTCGGTGGCCGACACACAAAGGCTGGTCGCCGCATCAGGAGTAATACCCTCCTGACTGGAACCCTATTCATTCATTTGAGGGGTCAGCCAAAGATCCTCATCCGCCAGTACGATTAACTTCTCAACTTGATATAAAGGTTCCCAAACAGATAGAACGTTCGCCGCCCTCTCTTTAAAACACGAAGGGACCGACCCACCAGCTTATTCGATCGTATCGAAAAGGTTAAGAGAACTCTTGATCAGATTCAACATCGCGGCGTTGTAATCAGCTTGTTCACAATCACGAAGATGAGCCCGAAGTTTTGCCAACATCGACTCAAATCTGACGACCATATCGGCTTTCGCCGTTGCTGCTGCTGCATCTCGCTCATGACGGAGTCTCTCTTCTCGCTCCTTATGCTACTTCATCTTATCATAAGAATCTTGAGCCTTCGCCAGCTCAATTTTGATAGAATCTACACCCTTTTTAGACGACTCGACCAGCACCATGCCCTCTTTCTTAGAAGTCTCTACCTACTTTGTGGAGGCGACCAGCCCGGATAACTTGTCAAGTGTGCATCATGCACGAATTGCACATGTGCCCATACAAATTCGCAAGATGGTAAAAAGACGAGAGCATATGTAAAAGGACACAAATATTCAAATATTTTCTTACTAAAAAATAAATTTGGACTATCCCATCATTGATTACTGCCTGCACGACATCTTGCGTCACCATTATGTATACTTCGCCAAAATCCATTTCTAACAGAGGAAGGGGAGGACGAGTTGAACCTTTGACAAGGCCCACAAATGTAGCGCACGCGTCAGCATCATTAAGGATACGCAAAATTCATAGGCACATGCCCAACTCTGGATCTCGTATCTTGTGGAGGAAGAGGTAGAGTCATTACTGAGGTAACCACAGCGTCGATTACGATTGGAAGAGTTGGTATTCAGGTCCATGATAGAATCGACACTCGCGTGCGTTGGCTCCCTATAACCCCCTATCTTCATTGGCAAGTTACTTGGTAGAAGACTCGAGGCAGGCACCTTCCTCTTTCGGTCTCGCGGAAGGGACCAAGGGAATTGAGGAGGGCGCCATCGCTTGAGATGACTACAAAGGCCGGTCGATTTAGTATTCGACCAGCGGAATGTAGATCTAACCGGTCTCAAATCTAACCCACCAAATGTCGGCCTGATCGGCCTAGCGCCTGACCCACTGGATGCAGGTCAGTTTTCATGATGTTGACGAGGTCGGTCTGTCGACTGATGACCCGTGGTCAGCTAGTCACCGGTACTTAGCACCGCCTCGATGCATCAGTTCTACTTTACGGCTAACGTAACAAGCTTTGAGATCCCAGTAGGCTTCAAAGAAAGCATAATAACAATTTTGGTATAAAATGTGAAAAGGCAAAACCGATTTTGGTACACTTATGCATAGAGGTTATTCTGTTACCCTCGTTCACCCTAGGTATCACTTTCCGAACCTTGGTGGTAGTAAAATCTTGCGAAAAGAACACATTGATTTACGAAATGGGCTTGAGTGTCTCAATGAAACAGGGAAAGGAATCCGTCAAAAGAAAAGAGAGAGAAAAAACGTCAATACACTCTCGATGTTGCATGACCAACAACATAAAGAAAAATCCCTAGATCAATCACACCATGGAGTCGTGAAATCAATCACACCACGAAGTCTGATTCTCACAGGATGGCTGCCACACTTTTTATCGTCAATTTCGTAGGACCAACTCTCGTCAGATCGTCATCGTTATTCAACCCAGCGCTACCACGATCTACCCATCACGGTGCTAAAGATGAAGCCTCCACTTGAAGAGAAGAAACCACTGGCAGTGGCATCACATATCCTCCTCCGCTTATCACGCAAGCATTGGAGGAGGAGTTTTCTGTTGCCAAAATCGAAACATCGGCATCGGTCAAAAGATCAGACGACGAAGAGTCCATCGTCGATGAAAACAATTAACAAAGGTTATAGCACAAAATTAGAATCTAGATAGAGAAAGCTAGAGAGAAGGAGGAGCAAAGTTTTTACCTTTTTGATTGGAAGTGAAATATGAAGGGTGAATGTCCATATTTATAGGAAGACGCATCGGAACCTCAAAGGTATTCATTATTAGACCTACTTAGAAGAGCTGCGCGTGGTAGGGCCCACGTAACCGTTTGTATCCCGTCACGTTCAAATGTTCAAAACTTCTTTAATACGCCAGAATTGATGTCATCATGCCACATGTTTAATCAAGTAACACGGTTCAACTTCTTAAACCGGATCCTACAATTGATTTGTGCACCGAGCTCGAATGAGAACATCGCTGCACTTGAGGGACATACTGTTGATACCGAGATTGTCACCCCAATTTAGGACCCGGTTCAAGAATATAATCCGGTTATATAATTAAGGGAAGACAATACCGTTTGACAGTTAACCGAGATGAATTTGATTCAGAGATGTTGGGCCAAACATAAGCCCATATTATCAATCGACCTCGGTTAACATTCAGAAGCCCAAAAAGAATATTTAGTAAATTAGATAAGAAACAAAATATTTCCTAAATCTTAGAGAATATTATGTAAATTTTAACAATAGAGGTTCTTAGGTTAAATCAAGGATAAATTTTTCATCTTCGATACCTCATTCAATCTGTAAACTAGATCTGTTTTCTCATATTTAATAAAAAAAATATTCAGAATATGTTTGTTCCCACATCTAAATCTAGTTTAGATTTTTTGAAATTTCTAGTTCAACATCTCTTATGATATAATCAAATATTATAAAACAATATCTTATATTTCTCTATTTTGCTTAAGTATCTAAATTTGAGGGAATTTGTGTGTGATAAAAAAATAATTATATGATAATTTCCTCATTAAGAATTTTTAATCCATACTATTATATTCTAAGAAAGTTATTGCCTGCGTTATCTTTGCTGGATGCAATATATAGGTCTTGATTTGGAGTCAATTTGTGGGCCAGTTATTTGGAAAAGCATAGCGTACCAAACTTAAGTCACTAATTAAACTAATTTTATACATCATATTATTTTTTGTCGCCAATTATATTTTATTATGCTAGAAATTACAATTCATTACAAAGTACAATAATTTCTATTACAAAGAAGAAACAAACCCATAAAAAGTAACTGATCTCACACAAAAGGTGATAAAATATTTTTAAAAAGAGAAAAACTCCCGAGAAAGGAGAACAAAGAACTCCAAAGAATAGAGAACATAGTCTAGTATAAACTAAACTACAAATCATGACATATTCTTCTAAATCACTGATTTTAGGTAGATTAGTAAAGAATATTCTACCTAAAACTTGTAATTCTAGACTTGTTAAAATAAATGACGACAATACGCAAAATACAAAGAGAAATTAAAACAACATTAGCTAAAACAAATACAAAAGATGGGCCTAATATATAATCCATACTTCAGAAACAAAGATCCCACTATTAGAAGAAAGCTACCCCGAACTAATGGCGAAGCAAAAATCGGCAGAACCCAAAATGTCGAAACCCAAAGCTGGAAACCACCACATTTCGCTTTAATCGTCACAGACAGACCGCCTATGGATAATCTGCATAATCACCAAAACCAACAGAATAGAATAATTGGCAAGGTTGAAATTCTGGTGTACGCATGCCGGAAAACCGCAAAGCAGAACAATCTGGAACTATCGCCGCCATAGAAGTTAAAATCCATGCTTGGAAGTGTCGTCAATGGTAAGAAGACTCCAGGATTGTCATATATGCGAAGCCCATCGACATCCATGTGGAAGAAGAGGATTCAGCGAAAAAAGGGCCAACATAAAGGGAGGTGACTCAGAGACGCCTGAGTAAAACGGAATATACAAAGGGGGAAGAAGAGAACAGCCAAAAAAAGAAAAGCAAAATAAAAGATGGTTCAGCGATGGTCTACGGAATGCAGCAAAAGTGAGAACAGAAAAGGTGGAAGGTTTAGAGAGAAGTTACATCTTTTCATGTAATGTATATACATCATATAACTAAACAATATACATAAACAAAACTGTGTTTAATAGAATGATATTGTACGCATATCAAATTTAAGAGCCATTTTATAAAAACGCACATACTTATCATTATGGTGTGGTTGTGATACGTTTATTATTTGCTCCGTAAACAAAATCTCATAATTATATGTAATATGATAAAGATTTACAACATTGTTATATATTTTAAAAATATTCTTTTTTTTTCTCAGAACGGCTATTCTATTACTCAAACTTGAGGTGGTCTAGTAAAACAGACCGGAATAGAGCAGCCAATGTAATACAAATCTCTATGAAAAGACCTTAAAATATTTAAATATACATATTACACTAATATAATTTTGAATTTATTATAAATATGTATAAGTTATAATGTAATGTATTAAAGAATAAAATTGCTATATTCTTAGTGGATTCTAGAAAATACCATTTTTAAAATTGTTAGTTTAAAAAGACCACAACAATTTGTTTGTTCCACAATATCTTAAATTCAAAAATATTACAAATTTTCCCCAGTAAATATGAAAAAAAAAATTAATTTTAAATTTTCTAAACTTAATTCTAAATCAAGATTTTATTACATTTAGTAAGTTTTGAGTTTATAAAATAATTAAAATCTATATCTACATATCAAATAACATTATTAGAATTATATGGCGTACGTTATTTTTGTTACAACAAGATAAATGCCGCTTATTTTGTATGTACCATACTTATTTTAGTTTTGGCATAAACCATAGTTAAACCGTACCATTTCACAAAATTCGTTTTCCCGCACACCTTAATTTGCTACCCCCTATTCGGACCCATAAGTAAAATTTTAAAAATTACTTTTAGAAATCCAAAAAGATAGGTCGAAAGAAAATGTCAATGGGTATGGTAGGAATGACCTCTCTCTTTTTTATCTTGTTGTACATTTAACCCACCAAAAGTGTAGACGTGGGGGATTGGTGCCCACTCCGTATTGATTAATAAACTGGTCCGTTAGTGGGTCTACTTACATTAGCACTCAATTGATTAAAAATCAATCATTATGATTTTACACTGTTTCTTTTAAAAACTAATAATGTTTTTTTTTTGTACCGCCTTGTCAAAAGTTTCAGAGTTATTTTTTAATTGCTAAAATGCGCACTGAATTCACAGGTACGATTTAAAGAACCTAGAGGATAACGAAGGGCGTGACAAAAACGTGCGTTACAATATAAAACATGAAAATCAAACCATACAATACAAAGACACTTGTTATTTGTTAATGATGATGTAAGGATAATTCTGGTTTCAATTTTTACAAAAGGTAAGAGAACCAAAACTCATTTTCAATTGGACCGGGTTCAGTGAGCAATCTAAAGATTAGAAAAAGACTCAAACTCAATTAGTGTCTTTAGCTTTTATATATTAAGTACTCTTCCTCCGCATCTCAGTTGTGACTAACTTTCACAGTCCCTGTTTGATCTTGTTTGGGTTTGTGAGCGAGATTTGTTTCAATTCTTCTCTTGTGGATTGTCCGATTCGATCGGACTCCTGAGACGTAACTATCCACTCCGAAAGTGAATACAAAATAAAAATCGAGTTATTCTTTGTTCTTTCAACATTCGAAATAAATCAAAGAGAAAAGAGAGATATTGTGACTAAATCGAAGTATTTCTTAACAACACAACCACAAGTAGTGGCACTTTCGTATATGATCTAGTTGGTCAAAACATAATTCCATTATTTTCCATTACAATGAAAGTGATCAAATACACTGATATGCAATGATGAACATCATCAAGGTGAGGGAGCCACCATAGGTAAGAAATCACCAGAAGATGAAAAGGGCATGTGTGGATATTTATTACAAGGTAGAAAGCTATGAAACCACATCTGAGGACAATAGTACTTGGGTTTGCTAAAGAACTCTGCACATTCTTTGACTGATCTTTGTCCTGGAAAGAAAGGAATGCAATTGTTACTAATATCAAGAACCTCTCTTTGAATCAAACCCATACACCAAGGCCCCACGTGTGTGAAATAGTTATCAGACAACGATAAGTTCACAAGATTTTCACGTAGCAACATACACACAACATCAGGAATGAATCCAAACAAGAGATTTCCAGCAAAGTTTAGCTCCTCTACTTTGTCTAAACACATTAGAGAAAGTGGTAAAGAACCTGTAAGCTTGTTTCGACCGATATCAATCACCGAGGCTTCCTTAAGCAACCCAATCTCGTAAGGTATACAACCAGTGAAGTCATTATTCAAGAAGAGTACTTCTGTTAATGTTGACATTGACTTTAAGATTCTTCTAGGAAGAGGACCATTAAACTTGTTGTTTGCTAATGTTAAGTAGAGAATATGTGAATGTGATGTTCCATCGTCAGGTATTTCAGGGAGGCTTGAAGTAAAGGTATTATCGTTAATGAAAAGAACGTCGAGCTTTTGACCGAAGATTTGTGGTGGGATTGAACCGGAGAATGAGTTAAACCGAATATCAAGAAATGTTAAACCGGACATACCAACTATAGCTGTCGGAAACTGACCTGTGAATCTATTGTTACTGATGTCGAATTCGTATAGATACTTGAGATTAACGATCTTTGGAGGGATAAAACCACCAAAGTTGTTAGAGTTTACATGGAAAAGAGCTAAATCAGGGAACATGTCGATAAATCCTTCGAGTGATGGAGCTGAAAGATGGAAGCCATTGAAGTCGATAGAAGCAATAGTGATTGCGGTTTTGTTGTCAGGAGGATGGTCACAGTAGAACCCTTTGTAACTACAGATGTCTGAACCAATCCATGTCTGTGTTACGTTAAATGGGTCGAGTGTTACGAGTGACTTGAATCTTTGAATTACTGGGTAGACCATTGCAAGCCTTTGGTCTAAGAAAGAGAATATCTTTTCACCTTTCCTTGTGAAGCCAGCGTTGGTTAATTGCAGAGTTGCTACTAAGAGAAGAGCCAAAACAAACAGATTCTTCATTTTTGGAGATTGAGAATTGAATTTGTAAAAGGACATGTGTGGTGTGGTAGATTAAAAGCGGTAGTGTTTTTTTTGTGCTTTTTATTCTTATTATGATAGGGCAGGTTCCACTACGGTATATCCTAATCTTACTTTGTACTAAGGCCCACCCAAGTATGGCAGAAATGTTCTATTAACTTAATATATAGGCAAGGTTAGTGGAAAACAACCTAGAATGATTATTTTTATTTTTGCCATCTCCTAAACTATTTTCTAAACTAACCTAATCTAACAGTCTTTGGATCATAAATCTATGTCAAGATCCTAGCACTAGAAATTTACCTTCCACTAGTTCATTAGAGGATCAGCCGAATGATTACTATTTCAAGTGAAAATATTAAATGTAATTAGATTAATCCAGTTATGTTTTTTTTTTGCAAAAAATATAATATTACTTTTGTTTAGCGCCAAACAATAAAATACCATTTTATATTAATTTTGTTAGCCACACATATTTTATCCATTTTTATTCTACTTCTTTCGGAATGATTTTTATTAAATAAATTATTTTTCTTATAATCGGGGCATTATTTTGCTGGATGAATAAACATGAATAATGAAAAAAGTTTATACCCAGAAAATTTGGATCGAAAATTTAAAATATTATTAAAACTTCGAGAGAGAAGTTGTATTGAGAGATTTTTTTATTGGATTCTCGGGTTTATGTTGTGATTTACAAAATGAGGATATTTATAGAGTAAAATGGATATGGGATGATGTTAGATTCTATGCTCCCAACTTGCCCACTTGATCCATTTGATTAAATTATAACATTGAATTATTCGCTTTTATCACAATTCCCTTGGACACCAGCATCAACACTATTACTTGCGTTTCATTTTATCAAGAAAAAAGATGATTTGCCACTGATTTTTACGACCACGTCTGTAGTGGCAAAAATTAAACACCGATTTGCGACTATTTTTCAACCAATTTGAGACTGACAATAAGAAGTCTCAAAATAGTTGGTAAAAAGAGTCTGATTATTTTATGATTCGGCAACACAACCTTGAAGTAGTTGCAAAAAGAGTGACTATTTTACGACTAACAGGCAAGGAGAAATCTTAGTCGCTAGTCAGTCTCTCTTTTTGCAACTATTTTACGACTGCATGTATACGCACATGTTTATCGTATATTTGGGTTGGTGTAACTAAAAATTTACGATTATGAAGGTAGTAAAAAATCTGTTGCAAAATATCACAAAACAATGGAAAATATACGCACATGTTTATCACATGTGGGGTAGGTGTAAATAAAAATTTGCGACTGTGAAGGTAGTCAGAAATCAATTGCAAAATAGTCACAAAGCAGTGAAAAATATGTCTATATATACAAAGGCAACCATGTCATTTTCATTTGCACCTACAAACTATTATGAATCTCTTATATGATAAACAAAAGATGGATAATAATTACTATACTTAGAATTTTAGAGAGTGAATGTATAATTGGATCGATGAAGCTACCAGAAATATTACTGCACAATTCGCTGCAGGGGTGGAGGAGTTCTTGTCTGTTGCAAGTAATTAATCGATAGCGCAGAGTAGTGGTGGTAAAATTTTATTGCCCTTGTATTAGTGGTAAGAATACTAAATTTCTCACTGGCGTAAAATTTGGACTCATATATAGTAGATGGTTTATGCCAAATTATTATGTTTGGTACAATCATGGAGAAGATTTAAATATTGATTTAGGTAATACAAATCATGCTAATGGTAGTAATGTAGAAGAAGCTTATCATAATGATGATGATAGATATGTTGACATAGTAAATAATGCATTTCAAGGTACTACAACTTTTGATAACTATGTTGACGGGATTATCAAAATGTTGAGGAACCTAACAAATAGGCAAATAACTTTTACAATATGTTAGAAGGTGCTAAAAATTCACTCTATGATAGTTGCCATGAGGGTCAATATTGAATTATGGACCAAAACATCCACGAACACGTCTTTGAATCAAAATTTCAATTTAAAAGTAGTTCTCATGTGGACGATTAGGACTTTCCTGCGTACAACATATCATCAGGATGGACAACACATGGACGATTAACATCTTCGATTTGTACGGATAATACGAAGTTTTTCAACTACCAAATGCTAGAAGATTGTTTCCTCATGGGCATGCACTAAGAAGAAAGTTCTATATGAACATATCAGGGTAGCTGAGCCACCAAGAACATTTTTTTTCGGGGAAACTGCGATGAAGTCATGTCGGGTGGCTACGGTAACTTTCACAATTAGCACAAACAAATAATATTTTTGGAGATGCCATATTGGGAGAATCTCACTCTACGACATAATCTTGATGTAATGCATATAGAGAATAACTCTTTTGATAACATATTATTCGCCATATGAACGACAAAGATAAATTGAAAGATACATTGAAGTCAAGATTAGATGTAGCAAATTATGTTCGATGAAAGTGGTGTATATTGATGATAAAGGCAGATTCCCATTTCCTATTTACAGATTTATTCTAAGAGCCACATAACGTCTACGTAAATGTATCAAATACAACGTCAAATTTTTCGATGAGTATTCATCAAATTTATGTACTTGTGCGGATACCAAGGATAAGAAGTTTACAGGTATGAAAAGTCATGACTGCCATGTTTTTATGGAATGCTTGCTTCCACTCATCCTCGCAGATCTTTTGCCTAAAAATGTTCATCTTACATTGCCAAGTAATGAATAACTATAAATCACAAATTAATTATTAAAAGTATATACTAACATTGTGTAATTTACTTTAAATCGCATGAGTTGGAGGGTTTTTTCGCGATTTATGTTCTAGAACTTTGAAAGTAAATCGTGCTAGAATTATAAAGGATAACATTGTCTTGATTATATAAATTTTGGGGAAGATATTTTCACCTTCTTTCTTTGACATCATGGAGCACTTTCCTATACATTTGTCGTACGAATCCGAGTTAGGAGGTCCTGTGCAGTACATGTGGATGTATCCTTTTGAGAAGTTCTTTAAACACTTTAAAAGCAAAGCAAAGAATAGGACATATGCGGCAGCGCTAATTGTACAATCTTACATTAATGATGAGATCTCTTACTTCTCAAAACACTACTTCACCGCACATATTCATACAAATACAAGGTATAGATATGAAAAAGTACTACATTTATTTATTTGTACTAATTATTTTCTTTTAATTAATTACGAATGCAAGTCCACAAGATTTGACGAAATTGAGGTATATGCATACCTAGTTGTCGGAGTACTAGATATATTTACTCACATAGATCGTCCAAGTGTAAAAAGTAAGGAAATATGGTTATTTGAAAAGGATTACAAGTGTTCTCATGCATATGTGTTACGAAATTGTGAATTTTTTCGTCCACTTTAAAGTATATATTTTTGTTACTAATCTTGTGATATGCATATTGTTTGTTGATATCTCTATACTTTACATTTTTATAACATACAATTATAACCATTTCACCTATGTTTTATCATCACTTCACATCATTCACAGTCTTTATTAGTTATTTTGCATATTTAGTATAGTTTTGCATGAGTATTGCATATATGTTGCACTTTGGAGTTAATTCAGGTACATAGGAAGCTTTTGGAACAATATGGACAAGATGAAGAAGGATTTGGCGCATGTGATAGTGTGATTTTTTTTAGTCTTTTACTAGTTGAATTCCCTAACATACTATCATTGTCATTGCAGTATATATGGTTATCAATCCAAATGGGTGTGTCGTTAACAAGACAAGATATGATCAGATTCTATTAATTCAAGCCAAATTAATTAAAAGTTTTAAACTAACACCCTAATTAAACAGAACGAACAAGAAACTAAACTTAACCATAACTAGATAAGTAGCAAACTAAACAAGTGAAGCAGATGAATAGATGAAACTTAAATCAATTAGGAAAATAAAGTTCATAAGGATGGGGTAATTGATTAGTGATCCTCCTAAACCTACCTAGACGTTTAACATACCTCAAACAAGAGCTGTTCCATAGACAATAAACTCATAAATAATCAAATTCAATCTCTTGACAAAAGATCTCAAGCTAAGCTATATCCAGACCTAACTCTCGTTAATGGAACACAACCTAGCAGGTGTTGGGGTCAAAAACGGTCACAATGAAATCGATGTCTAAAAGCTTCCAAGAAAATGTTAGTCATCCGATCCGAACATCAAACCGCATAACCATCGTATTCTGGTCAACAGAACAATCCAATCAACGTCCGAGATCGCCGAAAGATCCCCAGGGATATGTTCCAGAAAACAAAAAAGCAACTACAATCATCGGACAAACTCTTTGGTTCTGAATCTTTTCGTTTACAAACAAACAGAACCACGTACGTTTACGTCGCCCGACGCACGTTCAGCGCGCCAACGGGAGAGCTGAATGACACAAGTTTTCAGCTGGCCAATGGGCGAGCTGAAAAACACACGTTCAGGTCGCCCATTGGCGAGTTGAACGTGCGAGTTGAACAACACACGTTCAGCTCACCCATTGGCGAGTTGAACGACACACTTCGTATTGTGTTGGACAAATCGTCTCGCACTTCGTATTGTTTCGAGTTTCTATTGGAATTCTACGATAAAAACCGTAAAACTCATTCCTTTCGTTTAAGTTCCGAATTAATCATATGAACGGTAAAGTTTAGCTTGAACACCGAAGTTATCCTATCTATACGATTATTTCTACAATTTGTGAAAGAATTGTAAAATATCTCCGTATAAGATTTAATCGTATAAAACGATAATTGTTAGCCCAAAAACCGAGGATTATCTCAGCTATGCGATTAAATTTATCGTTCTCCGGAACAATCATAAAGACGTGTTCCTTTTTATAAATCGTATAAAACGATAACGGCTAACTTAAACGCCAACGTTATCTCACCTATACGATTGACATTTTTTATTTCGCGGAATTTGTATTGTATCATCGTAAGAAAGACCGGTTCTCAAATAGGAATCATAAAAATCCTCTTAACCGCAAAACGATCCAAAGAGGCCAAAAACGCAATAACGGCCCATTTATGATTTCAGACAAGAATTCGATCCAATATGTATGACGGTCTATCCTAGTTTCGCAAAACATAAAATTGAAAGAAATCTAAAAAGGAACATTTCCCAAGAAAGGTAAACTCGCATACGAAAAGGAAGATTTTCGCGGAAGAATAAACTCAAAAAGGAAGATTTCCACGGAAGAATGAACTCAAAAAGGAAAATTTCCACGGAAGAATGAACTTGAATCGGAGGCGAAAAAGGAAAGCGGACCGACCTTGGAAGTCTATATAAAAGACTTAGAGCATTATGGTTATTTTCCTATTTTGTTAGCGACATGCGACTCAATTAGGTTTACTAGTCTTAGGTTATTCGTACT
>OVAV01000043.1:0-29395 GCA_900406375.1 Iberis amara | reverse complement strand
CTACCCTCAACCATTTTTAATTCAAACCAATAATCGGACCAGAACCATAACGTAAGCCAATAATTATGCATTTTTTTTTCATCTGGTCCATACAACAAAAAAATCCTGTCTATTTCAACAATAATGTGTTGTTACTTGGTCCACAATCAATTTCCTTTTACAAATAAAGAATAAAATACAAAATTTCACCTTATCTTCTTACCTTATCTCGCAAATCTCCTTCACCTGCTTCCCAGCTCTTCATTAATGGCGATATAATTGCCTTACCCATTATAATTATGGTTAATAAAAATATTTTAATTTCCTAAACCCATCCAATCATCTTAATTGCTCATTAATGCTCTCCTCAGCTTCGTACAAGCTCCCGCCAAAAGCAAGCGCACAATAGGGGCGCATTTTCGTTAATTGGTACTACCAAATGAGCTGTACGATATGGCATGTAAAACAAGGTTAACCCATTATGGTATTTCTTAAAATGAATATAGCCCAATATAGTAGAAACAATAATAGTCCCTAACATGAATCAATTTAGTTTATCATATAAATATTGGGCCTTATATTAAAGCCTTTATGTTATACTTGTGGCCTGATATTGGTTATCTCCCAAAATCAAGTTCATAAACCCTAAAATCTAAAACCCTTTCCTCTCTTCATTCTAGATTCGTCTATTCCAACGCATTTGAGGGGGAGAATAATGGGGAGCCAACAAGCAGCGGTTAATTTACTGACGAATTTAGCAAAGGCGGCGTTCGGTGTTGGAACGTTGACGACGGTAGTAAACTCATCCCTCTTCACGGTTGATGGTGGCGAGAGAGCAGTGCTGTTCGATCGGTTCCGTGGAGTGATGGATCAGACTGTTGGTGAAGGGACTCATTTCCTAATCCCGTGGCTCCAGAAGCCCTACATCTTCGATATCCGTACTAAACCCAAAACTTTCTCCTCTGTGTCTGGTACCAAGGATCTCCAGATGGTTAACCTCACCCTTCGTGTTCTCTCTCGTCCCGAGGTTTGTTGCATTCACTGATTTCGTAAAATATTGATTGTGTCTCTCGACGATTTCTGCTTTTTTACAAGATCTAGGGCTTAGAGTATTTCTGCTTCATTCATTGTGAAGGTTTCGCGTCTCCCGACAATTTTTCAAACATTGGGTCTAGAATATGATGAAAAGGTTCTTCCCTCGATTGGAAACGAGGTTTTGAAATCCGTGGTTGCTCAATTCAATGCTGATCAGCTCCTCACTGAGCGCCCTCAGGTATCAGCACTTGTTCGTGACTCTCTTGTCAAGCGTGCCAGGGACTTCAATATTGAGCTCGCTGATGTATCCATCACGCATTTATCATACAGTGCAGAGTTCTCAAGGGCAGTTGAGGCAAAACAAGTGGCTCAACAGGAAGCTGAGAGGTCAAAGTTTGTGGTGATGAAGGCTGATCAAGAGAGGAGAGCCGCTGTTATTAGAGCAGAAGGTGAGAGTGAATCTGCTCAGTTGATATCAGATGCAACCGCGAAAGCAGGAATGGGTCTTATTGAGCTTAGGAGGATTGAAGCTTCAAGGGAGGTTGCAGCTACATTGGCTAGGTCTCCAAACGTTGCATACTTACCTGGTGGACAAAGCATGCTCTTTTCCCTGAACCCTGGTCGTTGAAACCAGTAATTGGTATGTGTCTTTTAAACTTGTTACTCATTTTGACTATAACTCCACTGAGTTTAGAGTCCTATGAACTGCATTCTATTTTCAGATTTGAGAAATCTGTATCGAACTTGAACTAGTCTTTTCTTTTTGGTTTGGTTCGGTTTTGGATGAGAAAATTTAAGAAATATAGTGAAAAAATCATTAATTTTTGAGTTGTCTATATTTGAATAGACCTTTGGAATTTATCTAAAGGTAAAGTTATAATATGTAATGAGTTTCAGTTTATTTTGGTTAGGTTGAAATAAGTTTGGTTATGACTTTGGTATAAAGTGTTTGATTTGGTAAAAAAGGTTCGGTTTCAGTTTGTGGAGTTTCAGTTCTGTTTCTAGTATTTATGTTCACCTTTATCTTTTAGGTTCATTCAGGATTTGTTGAAGTACTTCTTTGGCCTTATTGTATTTGCAGAAGGGGTAGAGCTTAAATGACAAAAAATGATAAGAGTTAAGAATCTGTTTAAAGTGAAGGTCTTTTGTTTCTATGAACAAAACAATGTGAAAAGAGTCTTTATGTTATTATTTGCTCTGACCCATGAGGTAAAGGTTTTTTTTTTTCTTCATTTTTTCCACTCTTCCTTGAATCGTTATTTGCAACTTAAACTCAACACCCTCCTAGTTAGCTAGGGTCTAGGCACATGTTTTCATTCACATTATTGCTTTTATTCTAAACTTGTAGCTTTTTTTTGGTAATGAATCATGAAATGTTAAATCATTAGAATTGTGCTATAGCCTTATCAAAAACGCAAGTATGCATCAGATAACAAGTTTTGTGTTGTCGTTTTTCATAATTCTCTTTTATCTGATTATAAAAGTTGTATTTTGCTTTTTGTTTAGGCTATGGTTTATTCCACTAATATATTTTTTAGGGAGATTCTCAAAAATACCACAATAAATTAAGTATATTTCAAAAATATCACACCCTCCTAAAAATTCCAAAAATACCACCATTTTTTCCAAAAATACCACAAAAATGTTTTTTTTTTCCAAAAATACAACAAATTTTGAAATAGCTTTAAAACTTCAAATTTAAATCCAAAAACCACAAAACCAAACTCTACCCCTTCAAAACTAAACCCTAAACTTTATTAAGTGAACTTAAACCTAAAATTTTAAATTCTAAACCCTTAAAATTCACTTTTTATGTTTGTGGTATTTTTGAAATATTTGAGAGCGTGGTATTTTTGGAACTTTTGGGAGTGTGGTATTTTTGAAATTTGAACTTCTTTTGATGGTATTTGAAGGAATTTCTCTATTTTTTATTAGATTTTAAAATTTTTGATATGTTTTTAATATTGAGGTGTCAATAAGAAAATAGTTTTCAAATGATCATTTTAATTTTATTATCTTTTGCTTTCTAGTTACTTTTGGCTTTTATCACATAGATTTTTTTAACTAATTTGATCTTATGTTCTGTTATTATTCATAAACTTTTAAGTTTATTGTCACATTTAATCTATGCAAAATATATGTAATTTAGTGATATTATTAATGGAAATTAGTAAATTTTAATTTGAAACTGAGTATAGCAATTAGCAACGTTAAATATGCAAATCATAGTTCAAAAATAACAGTATAAGGTGTCGTTTTGCCATGAAGCTTTTTGCAAATCTCTTTTATGGCCGACTTAGTTTGAAAAGATGGGTTAAGAGGATCTTGCAAGTAATATTGCTGATGAACTTATCAAAGACAATATGCTCTCATATATCCCGGGATGTCCAAGCAGATTGGATTGATATCATTGATCCATTCTAAAAATGAATTCAAATCACTGAACAAAAGTTTTGCAAGTTAATACTCAGATCTACCATGGTGCAGCGAACAGATGAAGACTTTGGTTGCAGCTCTTCTCCTTTGACTTTGTTTGATTCCTCAAAGCCATGGCCGATGGGTATGGATTTTCGACTTCAAATAAACTGGATAAATGTCTTCTTATAGCAAACCACACAGCTGAATGCAAAACAGAATGGCTTGAATTCACAGTCGTTTAAGCAACTCCCACAATCATGGCAACGTTCAATGCAGACTACACAACCTCTGCACCATGATTTAGGATAAGGATGATCCTTCCATGGACAAGTTTCTGCTGGGCAATCAAATACCAAACTTGGTTTCTCACACAACGGGCATATCTCTAAATCAGTAACTCGGTCATCCTCTAAAGAGAACTCTGATCTACATGATGTGTAGAATCTCTGCTTCCTCGACTTCAGACTCGCATTACCATCTGCTCCAAGTAATAAGTTCAGCTCTTGAAATTGCTCCTTTGTGAAATAAAATGTCCCACCAGTGATTAGGCTTTTCAATCTGAGACGATTCGAAGATTTTAAATCCCTTAAAGTCGATAACATTCCTGCTGTGCTTAGTCTAAGACAACCTGATATACTCAGCTGCAAAGCATATCATTAGTGTTAGGGACACTCACTTAAACAAATGTTTAGGCTTCTCCAATTGTCCAAGTTAGTAGCAAAATCAAGGGGCTTTTTGGTTAATTCAACTTTGTTATAATAGAATACTAACCTTAGTGAGACTCGGATTGCTGGAAAGCACTTGCATCAAGCCATTGTCAGTGATACCTACACAGCCTCCTAGATTCAAACATTGAAGATTACCTTGAGCACGGAGCGTTAACTTTAGAAGAGAATCATCAGTCACTCTGTATTTTAAAAGGGGATCATCGAGCTCAATAGTTGTCCATAAAAAAGGTTCTTTTCTAATCAAATCACGCAAAGACCTGCAAACCCCTTCAACTGCAAGAATGTCTTTCATCTCTAGGTATGGAAGGACTAACTCAAAAGCATCATGAGGTTCACCAACATCATCATCATCAAGATCATTGCTAAGGATTTTCTGTTCGGAAACCGTAGTCGGGTTATGAAACCAATCTAGGCTGTCCAAGAGCATCTGATCCACAACACCAACTGGTTCATCATGAGATCCAGATACTAAATCCATCTGATTCTTATGAAACCAATCCAGGACTGTGTTTGAGTCCGATCTAACTTTCATACAAAACGGGTCCTCAGGTAAAGTGACTTCAAAATCATTGAATTTGCGGCTCTCGAAGAGATTTTCAGTAAGATCTACACCAATTGGCTCTTCTGATACTAATAAATCCATCTGATTCTCATGAAACCAATCAGAAATTGTGTTCAAAGTCGATCTCATGTTCATACAGAAAGGATCCTCAGGCAAACTACTAACTAAATTATTTCCAGTGATTTCACCCAAACGCACAAAATCATTGATCATAGTGTTACCATTACCAACCCAATTAACTGTCTCGTAAAGCATCTGATTACCAGAAAACTCCATTATTTTGAAGAAATCGTCTTCCCCAAACCGATCCAATTTATCAAAACCCCATTCTACTTTTCCAAAATCGCCACCCCAAGCGAAATAAGGGCCAACAATCTCATCACAATGAATTTCCATTGAAGCGAAACTAGTAAACTTAACTTGTGGTTTCTTCAGTAGCTCAATAAAGCATCTGATCCAAAGATTAAGGAAACAGAAGAAACAAGCTAAAGATTTACGAGATCGAAAGAGCCTCTCTCAGATGAAGAAATCAAAACACTAGAAAACAACCAAATTTGACATCAGATAATCAAAATAGATTCAAACACGATTATCAAAAAAGAAAAAAAAAACGGCCAGCGAGTGAATGGAAACGGAATGTATTAACGAATGGGATCGCAAAATCATCGGAAACAAAAATTAGGAGAGAGAAGGAATCGAGCGGAACAAGAAAAGGATCAGATTGTAGAGAGAGAGAGAGAGAGAGAGAGAGATGAGTTTAAATTGGGAAAATCAGAAGAATGGTTTCCAAGGAGGGTACTTTTAGGGTTATGTGAATGCTCCGAATTTGGCGCGTGTCTAACTATAACTTCTTATTAAATAAATGTTTCTTTTTCATTATCTTAATATTAAAAATGTTAATATCGAAGAATTTTATGAAATATCACAACGAAAGTTCTAATAACTCACACCCCGTTACATATTCTCTCTGCATTCGTCTCCTTTGTTCCCTGCCCGCGACATTACCACCAGCGGCTACGGCCGCCGGATTCCATACATTGTTTTTAATTTCTTTAGTTTCACACAATTATCGATAAGTTTTGTTGAATTTCTAATTAAATGGAACTGTTCATCGATTTAATTATTTTCTTTTTCTTTATTCATAAGAGTGTTCTTCCGACTTTGATCCTCCGGCAATGGTAAGCTTCACTCGTTAGCGTTTTTCTGATGCTTATGCACAATATTCTTCTTTTGGATTTAATTCCTAGAACTATTAAATTTTTTCGTTTACAAACCGAATATCTAAAATCCCATGGCCAGGAAATACAATGAAGAGGAGGATACTTTGTATTTCACAGAACTTATATCGATGACAAATGGTTTTTTGTGGACGATTTAGAGATTCCTAAACATGTCAAGGAGGCATACAAATCAATCTACAACAAGATTGTATGTGAAAAAGGAAAATAATAGATTTTATAATCTGTTAGCGAGTAAGACTTACTCTCAAAAGAAGCATCGTCGATATTCAATTTTTCAACACTACTATCTTCAGTATATGGCACATGTTTCTGCTGACGTAATAACTTTTTTTCGAAGTTCTGTAAACTGACTATTGTAACAACGATTTGTACCGTTATTTAATAAAACATTTAGTGGGTAAAAAAAATCACGACGAAAGTTCATATTCCAAAAATACAATACTCCTAACTTTTTTAAAAATACCATTAAAATGTTTTCTTTTTTCAAAAATATCACAAATTTAAAATTGAATTTTAAGGGTTTATAATTAAAAAATTTTGTTTGAGTTCACTAAATAGATTTTATGGTTTAGTTTTGAATGGGGTGGAGTTTGGTTTTGGAGGTTTAGGTTAAATTTGAAGTTATAGAGTTTTTAGTGGTATTTTTGGAACAAAAATATTTTATGGTATTTTTGGAATAATTTGGGAGTATGGTATTTTTGGGAACATACCTAGTTTTGTGGTATTTTTAAGAACCCTATTTATTATTTTACGATAAGATACAAAAATATGAATATGAGCATAAATTATAAAGTAGTCCATAAAATACCACAAAATTAAGTTCATGTTGTAAAAATATCACATATTCCCAATTATTCTAAAAATGCTATTAAAATATTTTTCTTCCAAAAATACCACAAACATAAAAAAATGGGTTTCAAATTTAATTTATGTGGGTTTGGGTTCATTAGTTAGAGTTTAAGGTTTTGTTTTGAAAGGACTAGGGTTTAGTTTTGGGGTTTAGGGTTTAATTTTTACATTTAAAAGTTATTTAAAATTTGTGATATTTTTGAAAAAAATATTTCTGTGGTATTTTTGAAACAATTTAAAAATATGTGGTATTTTTGAAACACAACCTAAAATATGTTGTATTTTTGAGAATCTCTTAAATTATATAATATTAAGAAATTGATTGGTGTTTCTACTAAAACTGTAAAGATTTTTAAAAATATTTATAGTTTTAACAGTATTTATTTATTCAATCACATTTTAAACTGTAATATATATATATATATATATATATATATTATAGTAGTTGTAAAGATTTTTGTATCTTAAATTTTTTTTACCTTTTATTTTAAAAATCACAAACATATAACTGTTACCTGATTTTTTCTTATTTTATTACTTATCTTATTGGGTATATTATTAGAAAGTGTTAATTGATTTTTTTTCTTCGTAATATTCCTATTGTGTATATTTTTATTAGATATTACCACATAAGTTGTTTTTACTTTCTTATTTTATCAATAATGTATTCTTATTCTATTGTTTTTTGTATTTATCTTTATTAATTAGTAAAAATAGTTTACAAATTCAACCATTTTTGTATTTCTCCTCCTTTACTTCATATTTCATTGGTACACAAAAATAAGAATTAATTAATCAGTTACAGGTTCAGCTATTTATGTATTGTCTCCTTCTTTAATTCCGATTATTTAATATATTATTGTCATATATTTATTTAGCTTTTAAAATTCTTTTATTAATTAATTTATTTTAAGCGTAAATTAATTGCATGCATAATTTTTTGTTATGTTATACCTAATCATAAATCAAACATGATATTTTTGACATATTTTATATATTACAATATGTTTTATTATCAATCAAATTTTTATTTTTATTTAAAATAAAATAACAGCCAAATACCTACACCAAAAATTATGCATGTTAAAATGACATTTTATATCTATTTTTTCAACCTTCAACAAACTTTATCCTCACTTGATGATTATAGATTTTCAATGTTAAAAAGTTTGCATTTCTATTGGATGGCAGAACCAATCATTCTTTAAAAATGATTGTATACAGTTAAAATAGTTATGGAACGACTAAGTCGACAAAAACAATCAAATCACGACCAAATCTGGTGTTTGATTTTTATAAAAAATAAAACTAAAGTAACTGGCTAAACAATTTACTAAAATTGGTGAAAGAGATAATTCGCCTAAAGCGTTGAAAAAAATAGCAAGGAAGATGATACAGTAGGATATAAAACAGACAACAGAATCACCAAAACCACTTGCAAAGACTAAGCATAAACCAGTGGCATACTAGAAATCTTAAAAACTTGAAACCAGCTCAAACATCACATCAGGACCTAATCTTCGAATTGTTAGAAACATTAGAAAAACCAAACTAATTCAAACAAAACCTCACAAAGTTAAGGATAAGAGACCGCTTGCTAACTCCAAAATTTTTTGCTAAGACCTACGACAAAGAGAAGCTACGTATACGGCTATGCCAAAACTCCATCATAGGTAAAACAATCGCAATAAAAGACAAACACAACTTTTAGACTGACTAAAAACACAGGTTGAACCAATAAAAAACCAAAAACTAGAGAATCATCAACCCACTTACAACCTGGTTCACTTATTAAACCTTTTTTTAATTAACCTCTTTAAATCATGTAGTTAGGGTTTTAAAATTTTTACGGATGTTATTCAATTATTGACTTCAAATCAACTCTTTAAAATTTAAAATCATCAAAATTTAAATTCACTACAAGAAAAAGCAAAATTCCTACTGAGCATGCCGTCGAATATTGGTCGGAATGAGCCGTTTCCAAAAAATTTTCAGGGACGACTCTCTGACCATTTCCCGAGAAACACACTGATCTCTCGAAAATTTTCTACGACTTTCCGAGCAATAATTGTGACCATATACCTAGAACTTTTTGACGACCATTTCCGACCACTTTATGAGGAAATAGTGATCGAAGTGCACTTTCGGAACACCCTCAAAAATTTCCTACGACCTTCCGAGGAACAATTCTGACCACATACCTAGGATTTTCCGCCGACAATTTCCAACCAATGTCCGAGGGACTAGTGATCGAAGACCTTCCTTCGGAATTTTCCGACGATTTTACTAGAACTTGTACCAACCATTTTCCAACGATATTTTCTTTTATAATATTTATTTATTAAATAATAGTAATTTATTTTAAATTATTTTATTTCATTATAAAATAATAAATAAAAAAATTTAATAAAATAAAAATGCATTTTAATTTAATTGTTGTTCAAAACATAAAACAAATATTTAGAAATAAAAATAAAAACATTAAAATTTCTTAAACTACATAGTTGACGATCCCTACAATTGCTTCATGGACATTTGGAGATTTAGAGGTAATAGACCGGCAAAGGCAAAATGTATGAGTCGGTGCATAACAACGTGACAATCATAACTCTTCATACCCGAAAACTTACCTTCTCCCTGATCAACACAATTTCTAAGATTGAACGCATAACCATCCAGAAATTTGACGCTGTACATTATCCAATCAAAGAAATCTTGCTTCGCAGAGGTATCCAACTGAAAAATAGGTATCAGAAACTTCTCATTCCCGGTAGCATGAAGTGACTTATGAGAACAAATATCTGCAAGGTCCAATCTAGATTTCAATTTGTCTTTTGTCTTTCCTTGCATATTCAGAAAAATTTTCATGATGTTATCAAAAATAATTCTTCTTGATATGCATTACACAAGATTGTGTCGCAACAAAAGATTTTTCCAATATGGTAAGTTCCAAAAAATACTCTTTTGTGCCAATTGTGGTGCTCTCCATAACCATCGACTCTGTCATGCCCATTATCACCACACCATGCAGTTTTCTTAGCACCAAAATCATGAAATTGGGTCAACAAATATTCTCCATCTAACTCAGGAGTTAGATCATCAAAACCGTCTTATTCTTTGTAAATAATGTTCTGCTCTTGCGGTAAGGATGATCCGACGAAAGAAATCTTCTATGACAATCAAACAAAGACGTCTTTCGTTCGTTTTTAATGAAATGCATCATTGTTGTCTTGACAATACGAACATGCTAATCTTCCATGTGTTGTCCAACCATATAGCATATTGTATGTTGGAAATCACTTATAGTCCACATAAGTACTGCACGCATCATACAATTCTGTGAACACGATACATCATATAATGCAACTCCTTCTCTCCACAACATTTGAAGTTCATAAATTAGATGGTGTAAGAATACACCAAAAGCTCTCTTCAAATGATATGGACCTGGAACCAAAATGGTGAGGAATAGAAATTCTCGTTTCATGCATATAGACGGTGGTAAATTGTATGATGTCATAATTATTGGTCACAATGAATATTGTATCCCATGCTTTCCAAATGGGTTAAACCATCTGCACACAATCCAAGGTACACATTCCTTAATTCATTAGCAAAATCAGGATACACTAATTGAAAGTGTTTCCATGCTCCTACTTCGGAAGGATGAGATATCTCTTCTCTTGATGTATGATCTCCATGCTATCTCACAACACTAGCAGTGTGTCTAGACTGACATAACCTCTTGAACCATTATGTTAAAGGCAAATACCACATTCTCTTATATGGGATTGGAACTTTTCCACTTGTTTCTTGATAACGTGGTTTACGACAAAAGTGACATGATGTGCAGTGCTCGTCATTTCTCCAATATATCATGCAATTATCGATGCAAACTTCAATCATTTGATATGGTAACCTAAGCTCGGAAACCAATTTATGTATCTCATAATAAGAACCTGGTGAAAGATTATCTTCCGGCAAGATTTCTGTCACAAATTGAGCTATCGTATCCACACAATTCTCGCTCAAATTGTAATATGTCTTTATATTCATCAACCTAGGAGCAGCAGATAAAGAAGAGTGATCATCTTTGCAACCTTCGTATAATGGATGTTTCGCTGCATCTAACATATCAAAGAACCTTCTAGCTTCTAAATTTGGTTCCTCTACTCTTTCCCCATCTTGAACAAATGAAGGCATATATTCACGATAAGCATCATTAACTATTTTAACGGTAGCTATATTTTCTACTCCTACACAGTTTTTTTAATCTACCATCAACCACTTGTTCGCTAGTACTTCAAAAATCAACCATTGACTCGTTTTCACCATGTGAATACCAAATAGTGTAACCCGGCATAAACCCTCTACTATATAAGTGCTTCCATACTACATTAACTTCAACAAAACGACGATTCTAGAATTTACGAAAAGGGCAAAACATCTTACCAATAACAATGGTTCTGCTATGATTTGCCGCAAATGACATGAATCATCATAAACCGTCCGCAAATTCTTCTGTAAGCAACCCCGTCGCAGGATCTTGATGATTTTTATCCATCCATGAACGAAATTAGTCATTACCATCCTAAGTAGACATTTTTTACGGATTTTTTTTTGTTAATAAGTATTTTGACAAATGTTAGAATGAGAGAATAGAGTATTTATAGGTGGATAAATTGAATATTAAAGAAGGATTTCCGAGGGATTTCTTGCGATAGTTCAAACGGTCATATAACGTTTATATTTCCTCGGATATCCATCGAAAATTTTAAAATTTCAAAATATCCTCGGAAATCCGTAGGAAAAATACTCATGGATTTCAGAGGACTAAGATTTTCCTAGAGATTTTCGAGGAGATTTCAATTTCTTAGAAAATTCGTAGGAACATACCTATGAATTTATGAGGACATAAATTTTTTCGACGAGTTTCCGAGGACGCGCATAATGCGTCGGAAAGTCGTCGCTAAGCCATCAGAAATTTCTGACGATCTCCTGCTCGTAGGAAATTTCGTCAGAAATAAACTCATTTTCTTGTAGTGAAATGTCTACAAGATTTATTTGCAAAGATTTTTAAATATCTATAGAATTCATTTAGAAAGATTTTAGAAATCTATGCAGTTTACTTTAGATTTCAAATCCAAATATTTGTTAATAGAACTCCAAATCAAATAATTTCAAATCCGTTAAAATAAAAATATTTTAAAAATCTTTTCTAGTTTGAGTTTAAAATATGCTTTAAAATTTTGATTGAATAGCACTAGATTTCAAACTCTTTTAATGAATGAATTTCAAATACAAGAAACAAGACTTTAAAATAGAAATTCAAATCAACTATTGTATAAATTAAATGGAACTGAGTTTAAATAATTAATTGAATAATACCCCTCCAACTTTACAATTTTTTTTGCCTTCGTAACTCATTACTCCATAGTTAATTCGAAGTTAATTATATATTATTATTGTTTGTCTATAATTGAGACTATTTAGCTAACATGATGGAGTTGGAGTACTTTATTTGAAATTTTGAAAAATTATATACATTTTTATTAATCTATAATATTCTTTAGCGGTATTATATTGTTATTTTAGAATGTCATAAAATCCGGTTAAATCCAATTGAATTGTTGACCCATGACCCAAAATTTGTTTGGTTCAGTTTTAAAAACATTGATCCAAAGTCTTATCAAATAAACGTCCATTCCTGTTTGGATGGAATATTTTTAAATAGGTCCAGACTGTTCCAACCTTCCTCCGAAGTGCTGGTATCATTTGGATTGCTTGATTAAACTTTAACCCATCAATTTTTTATTAGTATGGGCGTGTTCGTTTCATTACTGCTGCAGTCAAAATTAGCGATTAAAAATTGTATTGTAATATAGCTTGTTTAACAGTCAAATAGAAGGAGAGTGATAAATAACTAGCCGCTGGAGGTTAATAACAGTCATACTAATACCTTATCTTGATCGTTTTAAAAAACAGCGACTCAATTCTATTATTAAAGACATTAGTAGCGCTTATTTTTAGCGATCATTTTTTATGTTTCCTTTATAAATTATGTCTTAATAGCATGTACGAGTCGCTACTGCTGCGACTATACAAAGAACAGGCTCTATATCATCACTGAATTTGGTTTTTATTCGCTTTGAGTGGAAAACCCCACATTTTTTAAAGGGGTTTTTTGAATAGTAACCCACTTGGGTTTGCTATTTTGCAAAATAACCTTTTCTTTGTTTTTGATAGAGTGAAAATGGTATTTTTCAAAATTTGAAACTCAAAGAGTGTATTTTTCCTAATTTCCTCTTTTTTAAAAACCCCTTTGGAAATCAAATTCAGTCCGGTTCTGTTAACAAGTTTCAACCAATATAACTGAAAATCTATTTATTGGAGATTAAAAAAAAAAGGTGAAATGTACCAAATTTAACCGACATGCACTAGTGTTTGAAAAACCCCCTTAAAAGCCATAAGATCCCAACGGTTGAGACACTAGGCCCATAAAGACACAATTACACAGCTGATGTGAACCATCACATTTGAAAAGCAACAATGTCCAATCACATTTTAAACCACTTAGGCTTTGTGCTCTTCTTCTCCGTTGATTTAGGCTCTTGTTCAACCGCTACAGGACCAGCTTCGACCATGGCTGGCTCTGAAGATGGCTCAACCTGTTCCTCTGCTTTATTCATTACTTCTACATCTTTCAATGACAAGATCTCTTCATTAAGATAAGGACTTGAGCTAGCATTATCATCTGCAAATCCCATTAGGGTTTTAATGTAGTTCAGAGGTCAGTCCTCTTCTAACCAATTCTTTTCGAGTAGTATACAAAAGCTCACTTTTTTGGGAAATTAAAGATAACAGAGCCCAACATAGAATATATATGAGACACCCAACGTAACCAGCCTTATAAGGTTATTGTTCCTTATGTATTCACATGATCCAACACTTACTGTTGATCTATTTCTTTCCTAAATTTATAGTCCAGGACAAGTTTCCAAAGAAAAGAGGAAGCCTTAAGTATAATGTGAATGTAATGGCACAAACTAACCTTTTGGTTGATCATTTGCGAAGTAGACAATTGCACCAGGAACAAATCCAGAAGAGTAGAAGTCTTGTGAGAAATCTTTAATCTGCTTCTTGGGAGGAGTTGTGTCTGCAAAAATAGTAATGGTACGTGAGTGTCAGGTCTTTTTTTATCTTGAGAAACTAAAATTGATCAGTAGAAATGGAAACATACACAAGTAGAAAGGAATATCAGGGTGAGCAACTACTCTTTTGAGAAGATCAATCAAGCATTGGATCTTTTCAGAGGGATGAAATGTTGCTTCCAATGTGTGATTATCAGGAAAACGAACCCGGATTACAGCCTACATAGTATCAATCTATAGATAATCAGTGGGATCAAAACAACTCGTGGAGCAGAAAACAAAAAAAGTAAAAAGAACCTTAGTCAGCTTTGATCGGCGAGCAGCTTCTTCTGCTTCCCGGAGTTTTCTTGTCTTCAAGGATTTATCTTTTATAAAAGCAATTAGCATGTTAGAACAATCAAGATTGGTGATTTCTTTACAGTATCAGGAACTCGAGGGATAAGAGAGTCAAGCAATCCATTCTGTCAATAACAATAACATCTTACCTTCTTTCTTAGTAGCCAAAAGACGGTAATAATCAGCGGGTGTGAACTCGTAGAATTCATCAGACTCCTCTTCTGTTGAATTTCATTAACAAATTCATTTTCGAATTAAGAGAAATGCAGAGAGAGACAATTTCCGTGAATTTACCAGCATTAGAAGCTTGAATTGGCCTCTGAGAAATGCTTGTAGTCTCGAAAACACGAATCTCTCGGCCTAATTTTTCCCGCATATCAGCAAGTTTACCCTAATTATATGGAAGGAGAAGAAGAAATCGGTAAGCTTTAAACGCCAACAGAAAATCCAAGATCGACATAAATCGAAATGGAACAAGAAATTAAAATCAATTAACCTGAGTTGAAGAAGTTTCCATGGGATTGATGATCGAGAGTCGTCTACGCTTCAAGGTCAGTAGCGATGGGTCATCTACAAACATCAGACCGATTGAAGCTATTCTTTACTTCTTCGCTGCATAAATCTTAGGGATTCTCAATAAAAATGTTTACTTTATTTTATTTTGCATATTTAAGATATCGGAACATCTTTTAGTAGATTCTAAAGTTTGGTACCACGTTTTTTGTTATTAACAAATAAGACCCCTATCTCTTTCGTTAAATCATAAATGTTTGAAGTAATATATTTTTTTGTCGACTGAAATAAATAATATCAATTTATATAAATTTATATTTATAAATATTACTTTTACAATGAAAGGTTTTTGTCTGCTTTTTGAACGGATCATGCTCTTTGATTATTATAGATATCATCCCCAATAATCATAAAATAATATTGGACAATGTCTATTTGATCATTATATACTTTTGATCATACATTTTTTTTGTCAACTGTATTATATTAAATCATATTGAACAACCCATAAAAGAGTACAACTTTTCTCATAAGGAAGAATTAACTGACCCATATTGGGTAATTAAATTAAAACTAAAATAATCTAAATCTCCAATTAAGGAGAGCAAGTCCCTTGAAAGAAATACACCATCTAAACCACTATCTAGATGTGAAGAGACCCCTAACAGTCCTATGTACCAGTATGAAACCGAAACGGGCTTGATAAGCAGGAGGCTTACCCACCTGTGAAGATGTTATCTACAACCCATTACAACACAGTTGACTACAACTTTTACAATAAAAACAAGATATAAATACAACTAACAACTATGAACAACAAGCCCAAAAAACCCAATACACTACAAAAGCCTTGATAGATGGAAAGCACGTGGCCTAAAGTTTCTACGCATGACTGGTTGACCACCGACGATGAATAAGAGCAAGAGACGGCGGGAGTGTATACACACCATCTCGCCATGCCGCCGGAAATCACCAGAAGGCAGAAAACACGAATACAACCGCAGCAAGACCATCCATCGAGCACCACCATGGGCCAAATTTCCTCCCTACCGATAAAAATTCCTGTTAAAATCAGATCGATGAAACCAAATGCCTAGATCTCGCATGCGTTTCCTTGGAATCCGAGATCTCCACCAGGAAGAAGCTTCACAAGGATCTAACCTCCGGTGGAAGACTCGCAACACCTCCGGCGAGTGACTAGGGCTTGGTACCGATCTGCATGCAAAGGAGAAGAACAAAGGGAGAAAACCCAGAACAAAGGTGGAAGCGAAAAAAGGAATCTTCGTATGGAAGTTCCCGTAAACAAAAAGTGAGAAAGAAAAAAAACGAAACAAAACATAAAAGGATGTTGTATTTACACATGCACATTGCCAGTGTTAAGCCGGACGCCGACGAACAAAAAAGCAAAGATAGAGAGTCGATGAGCTGATGAAGCAAAGTAGAAGAGAGGAGGCGGAGATTTTAAGAGAGAGGACCGTAGCATGTAGCTTAATTCTAGTTTATGATGTGTAGTCCCAAAAAATTTAGTTTGGTCTATTCTAGTTTTCTTCATTTTTTTCTTTTAAAATCTAGTTTGATCATACATAATTTATAGGTTATGTCTTTTTGATTATTATGGTGGTCATAGAAAAAATATATTTTCTTAAAAGATCTATTAAAAAGTGATGCCTTCTACATTACAACAACATATATGTCTTCAGATTGATTATCAGGTTATGATCTCTCGATCTTATAGATGATGATTCATCCTAAAAAGTCATGTGGTGACACATGTCCTTTAGATGATATCTTTAAATTTTTCCTTTAAATTATATCTTTAATTTGCCTTTAAATTATGTTTTAAATTGTGGATACAAATTTTGTTTAGACTATGTATTCAATATTCAAATTTATATATATATATATATATATGTATATATATACGCATAACTATTTAACATAAAAATATGGATTAAATTTATGTTTAGTACATTATTTTATCATTCGTAATATAATTATCATGTGATATTTGACAAATTTGATATTACTAAATGTAACCGAAAACAATTATATGACATGGGTATTGGAAACAAAAATGTATCAAAAGACCAACGGGGTACTGAAAGCTATTGATATGTTGGAAACGACGTCTGATGAGGATAAGGCTAAAACCATGATTTTTTACATCACATCACCATCTTCATGATGGTTTGAAGATTAAATGTATCATGAGATAAAATCCCGCACTATAGATATATGTAAGAGATAAGTTTGATCACCATAAATATATAATCTTACCAAAAGCCAAGCATAAAGGACTAAAATTTGTGGTTTCAGGACTATAAATGTGTAAGTGAGTATAATTCCACTTTGTTCGAGATCACATCAAAGATAGTATTATGTGGTGAAAATGTTTTCGATTATGATATGATCAAGAAAAATTTCAGATATTACATCCTTCTAATTTAGTCCAGCAGTAACAATATCGAGCAAAAGATATATATTTGATATTCTTACTTGTTGTAAGTCCTTCTTGTTGCTGAAAAAATAATAAAATCGAGATGATGAATGAATTTAATAAGTTATAAAGATATTCGCATAAATGGGTATCACATAGAAACTATGGAATAAGAATGACACTGAATATTTTTGCGTTACATCATAAAATAAAGAAACATTAAAACATCTACCATGTTATCTTCTAAATTATAGTGCAGAATAATAAATAAAATTTAATCATATATTACAATACACTAAATTTCACTACATTTAAAGTATGACATGAAAGATTTAACAATCCTAGTTTAGTCATGATGAGAAGGATTGTGAACTTTTTTAAGGAGAAATTACACTATAGTGCATGTTTTCCTAAAGTATTCTCACTTTAGTGCACTTTTAGCTATTGGTGCACTTTCACCCTAGACAAATACTATTTTGCCCTTAGAAGGAAGAGAGGAAAGAAGTTATGTTGATTTATTTTGGTAGATGTGCAAGGACCCACCACTTGAAGAGAAAAAGTAGTGTATTATCTTCAGTTTTTTTTTTTTTTTTGGTAATAATTATCTTCAGTCTTTAAGATCAATTAGTTGATAGTATATATATTTTTAAAAAATAAAAATTATACCAATTTTTTTGTACTCTATAAACAAACAGTTGTTTCTTCTTATTTGAACACAGAATAAAAAAAAATTCTTTATTTTTCTATCTTACCCTTAAAAGGTAGAGACAAAAGAAGTTGTGTTGATTTGTGTTGGTACATGTGCAAAGGCTCAGAGTTGCAATTTATTGCAAGATCGTTAATATTGAGAACAAAACTCCCAATTTTAATATGAGAGTATGCTATAGTGCATGTTGCAACTTTGGTCAAGTTATGATCGAGCGCATATCATGAATATTCTCCATGTCATTTAACATATGGACAAAGGCAAGATGTATCACATCTCTTTATATTTGGATGTGCAATTTATGTACATATACCCCCATTGCAACAAACAAAAATAGGGCTACAAAGGAGATTGAAAATATATATTAGATATATGACATCGAGTATCATTAAATACCTTGAACTAAAACTGGTGGTATGTTTACAGCTGTTTTGCCGATTGCCATTTTAACAAATATGAATGTTCAGAGTTGGGTGGAGTAATCAAATAAGTTCTAAGAGATATTACATAGTGCACACCATTTTTAACATATCTTGATCCCCTACAAAACGATGTGAAATGAAAATTTTGAAAATTGTACATCTTCAAAATTTGGCAAATGAATTACTAGTTGCATTCACAGATATAGATAGAAGAGCGAAATCAGATATACCAACTGCTAATGCCCCATCAAGAGTAAATATTCTTGAAGATCAAATTGATGAGAGCAAGCAAATGAACCTAAGGTTCAATTGAAAAGGAGCAGGTCGATGGCTCTAAATATAGAAACCCCCCTTCCAAAACAAATGGGAGAAAGAAATGAAAAGGCTCTAGAAGAAACAAAGAGAAATGTCTATATATGGAAAGGTTCAAGAAGAACCATGTAAAGAGATTCATAAAAAAGACGACCATAATATAGAAATATATGAGATTTCCATTAAGAATGCTCAACTTGAAAGTTATGGGGGTATAAATAAAATAAAAGATATTAATAAAATATTATATTTTTCTATTTCCAAAAATATGGATCATGAAAATGACGATCCAAACTCAACATCCATATTTGAGTGGCATGATTTGGAGAAATATAATATAGCAATGAACACAAAATTACTCTTCCTTAGTATAAGAGATGTACTTGGTTCTATTGTCATTACACATGAAGAAGTAATGTCAATGTAAATGAGTCTTTGTGGGAAAAATAAATAAGAAAAATGATGTCATAAGATTTAAAGCATGACTTGTAGCTCAAAGTTTTTCTTAAACACCAGAAATATATTATGAACAAACATATTCACCGGTCATGGATGCAATCATATTCAAGTTTGATGAGCCTAACGACATCTAAATATGTAAAAATGTATCTTATTGATGTTGTGACTACATATTTACATGGATCACTTGATAGTGATATTTATATGAAATTTATAGAAAGATTTAAGATCTTAGAAGGATAAAATATCACAAAGGATCTAGAGAAACTTATTTAGTTAAACAAAGATCACTTAATGGATTAAAAGAATCTGAATATGATTAATTTGCAAATTGCACACGGCCATATATAGTATTTGCTACTAATTTGTTAGCAAGATGCAATTCGTCCATCACTCATATACATTGAAATGGAATATAGCACATTTTTATAGTTGGTTTTGAAAATGTAGGTTATTTATTTGACCTAAAATAAAGACTAATCGCAAATCAGATATGTTTTCAGGTGGAACCGCAATTTTGTGGTGTTCTCAAAAAATATAATTTGGTTGCTATTTTTTCGAATTATGGAGAAACTGTTGCGCTTCCTCAAACATATATAGAGAATGTGTTTGGCTCAAATTTCTAACTCAACATATACAAAAAATCTGCAACATACCTGTTAGCAAAGAGCCAACAAAATTGTGTGAAGATAATGTTACATGGATCGTCCAACTCAAAAAAGATTATATCAAAAGCGATAAGACAAAACACATTTCTCCAAGATTTTATACATGCACTATAGAACTTGAGAAAAACAAGGAAGTGTACGGTCAATACATTCGCTTAAGCGACAATCTAGAAAATCTTTATACAAAGGCATTTCCTACTACTTTTTCCGTAAGAGTATTCATAGTATTAAAGTGCATTACCTATGTGACATGTGAAGAGAAGTCGTTGTTTCTAGTGGATGTTTGTGACACTATACTTTTTTCCATCATCATGATTTTTATTCCACTAAGAGTGTAAATGGAGGTGAATAAAAAATTAGGTGGAACGAGAAGAATAATATCACGTGGAATAATAATTAATGGAGAAGAAGCCGTAAAAAATTTCCAACTTAAAAGTTTATCTTCACTAAAAATATGGTTCCCACTTATTTTCATATGAACAATAAAATGGCAAATGGTATAATCTTAAAGGAATACAACATAATTAACAATTCCGCCAAACATAATTCTTCTAACACCACAACTTGAATCCTAAATTTTTCCATGATACATTTTTTAATGAGATAATACACACTCTATAAATTAATAATAAGGAGGATTGTACAAAATATGGATAAAAAATATAGTATTGTGACAAAAAATAGTATTATCCATTTATTCCATTATTGTTCATATTTAATTGCATAACTATCCATTTTATACATATTGTTGTATATATGTACTTTTTCTTATAAACAATATGATATCATGTGCACAAGATTATATTAATAACTGAATATTTATATCAAAATATTTTTATTTTTGTTTTAAGAAATTTTTATAATTTAAATTTAAATTTAATTTATAGCATATTGAAGACTTGAAATATTAAAGATTAACTAAAATTTTAAGATAATTTAAACAAGATAATTTGTTTATCATGTTAAAGTTTTTAAAGTTAAATATATTATTAACTTCACAAATAAAATCATTTTTACTAGTTGATAAATATTAAATATCTGTAAAAGTAAAATTAGAATATTTATGATATTTAATTTCTTATGAAGTACATTATCACATTTAAATTTCACCATAATATATTTCAATGATTTTTTATGTTTAGTATAATTATTCATTTTCACTAAAAATTTGAATTAAAATAAATAAAATATATATGTTTATAAATATGTTTTGAGATTTTTTTTACACACGATTTTAGTGTATTTATATATGTTTTACGTTCACTACTCATTTTTGCATATATTGTGAGATTTTCTTACACATAATTCTATTTTCTAATCATGTAAATTTTAAATTATAAGATTAGTTAAATTTTATTTTTCCCAAAAAATTTAGAGTAAAAACCACAAATAATGTATAATATAAATTGATATTTAAGTTTCCTTATTTGATATGAATGCCATTAAAGATATCAATTAAAAAAAATTAGGCTACAATAAATGCATTAATTAAATCAAGTGTAATGATATTTTATGTAAATTCTTGTCATAACATTGTGTTATTTTCAGTTTTTACTTTTCGAATAAAAGTATATTTCAAAATTAATATACTAATTCTCTTTACTTCGCGATATTAAATTTTAGAGAAAATCATGTTTCTCATTAAAAAAGTTCACGACATACCCAAATAAACAATTATTTGAACGCAAGCAATAACAAAACAAAAAGTTGTTATAAATTATTATAATAATATTATGTTATGGTGTTTGTGTGTTACGTGAGTAAAGAGAGAGATGGCATAAATCTCTTGTTATTGTTGTGATTGTTGTGTTGTAATCTTCACGTTCATCTTTTTTTATAGTACTTCATACATATATACATGTATACGTATACAACTTTTCTACATGGCTAAGCTTACACATGTCATATATAGCGTTCATTTAGATGACTAGGATAATTATATTACATTATAATACTTCATTTAATCATCCAAAAACTATTACTAGACTCTGTACTGTCTCGTTAAAAAAAATTTCATGGAAAAATCTATTGGGATAAAAACCATAACGAAGAAAAAAGAGTACAATATCACAATTTCCCATGGAAAGAACAAATATAAACTTCTCTTCATAGGTCACGTAGGTGACGTATTCCAATGCTTTGAACATGCTTTCGAAATACTGTAGTAGGAAGTGCCTTTGTAAAAAGATATACTGGATTGTCGCTTGAGAGAATGTACTGGACGTCAACTTCTTCGAGTTCTTTAGTGTACGAGAAATTTTTTTGTAGGATGTGCTTTGTCCTGTCGCTCTTGATATATCCTTCTTTGAGTTGGGCGATACAAGCAGCATTATCTTCGAACAATTTTGTTGGCTCTTTATTGACGGATACACCGCTGGCTCCTTGGATATGCTAACACAGGGATCTGAGCTAAACGCATTCTCTACATGCCTCGTGAAGAGAAATTATTTCTGCATAATTTGAAGAGGTGGCGACCAAAGTCTGTTTTTGGGAACGCCACGAGATTGCAGTTCCACCAAATGTAAAAATATATCTGGTTTGCGATCGAACCTTATGTGGGTCGGATAAATACCTACATCCGCAAAACCGACTAGACCGAACGCAGATTTTCTACAATAAAATAGTCATAAATCAATCGTACCTTGAAGATAATGGAATATGTGTTTTATTCCGTTCCAATGTCTGCGTGTAGGGGATGAATTGTATCTTGCAAGCAGATTAGTAGTAAATGCTATATCTGGTCTAGTGCAATCTGCAAGATACATAAGCCCACCAATAGCGCTCATATAAGGTACTTTAGGACCTAAAAGTTCCTCGTTATCTTCGCGAGGTCTAAATGGATCCTTGTTAATTTCAAGGGATCTATTAACCATTGGACTCTTCAAAGGATTCCCTTTATCCATACTAAATCATTTTAACACTCTTTTAGTGTAATTTGATTGATGCACAAATATTCCATCTTGGAAGTGCTCTATTTGGAGACCGAGATAAAACACTGTCGTTCCAAGATCTTTCATTTCAAACTCTTCTTTCATATTAGTTCTTGCATCATGTATTTCCTTATAAGTTCCAAATATGTTCAGGTCATCAACATATACAGCTATGATCACAAATCCATCTGAGGATTTCTTAATAAATACGCAAGGGCATATCCCATTGTTAACATATCCTTTTTTCAAAAGATATTCACTTAAGCGATTATACCACATACGTCCAGATTGTTTTAATCCATAAAGTGATCAATGCAGTTTGACTGAACATATATATGTAGATCCTTTAGTGATATTTGATCTTTCTGTGATCTTAAATCCTTCAGGAATTTTCATATAAATATCACTATCAAGAGATCTATATAGGTATGCAGTCACTACATCCATAAGGTACATTTTAAAATTCATAGAAGCCGCAAGACTCATTAAGTACCTGAATGTGATTGCATCCATTACTGGGGAATATGTTTCTTTATAATATATTATCGGTCTTTGAGAAAAACCTTGAGCCACAAGTCGTGCTTTATATCTTGTGACCTCATTTTTCTCATTTTTTTCACACGAAGACCCATTTACATCCGACTAGCATTACATCCTCAGGTGTAATTACAATAGGTCCAAAGATATCTCTTTTATTAAGGGAGAATAATTCAGTTCTCATGGCTATTTGCCATTTCTCCCAATCAGTCCTTTCTTGGCACTTTGATACGAATGTCGGGTTTGGATCATCATTTTAATGATCCATGTCTTTGGAAATAGGAAATGAGAATGTTCCATTAATATCTTTTATTTCATCTCTCGTCCATAATTTTACCGTATGGACATAATTAATGAAAATCTCATACTTTTCTATATTATGTTCGTCCTCTTGACGAAACTCTTTACATGGTTCTTCTTGAACCTTTTTATTTATGTCCTCTAGACATTTTTTATTATTTGGTTCTTCTAGAACCATTTTATTTTGTTCTCCCATTTTCTTTTTCTTTCGGGGTTTTTTTATCTTTAGAGCCCATTGCCCCCCCTCCCCCTTTAATGAACTTTAGGTTCATTCACTTTGCTCCCATCAGTTTATCCCTCAGGAACATTAACTTTTGATGGGGCATTAGCAGCGGGTATATATGATTTCGTCACTCTATTTATATCTGTGAACGCATCTGGTAATTCATTTGCCAAATTTTGAAGATGTATAATTTTTTGTACTTCCATTTCGCGTTGTTTAGTAGGGGATCAAAATATGCTAAAGATGGCGTAAACCATGTAATATATTTTATCTCTTGCTTATATTCTCCTCCTAATGCTGGAAATTCATCTTCATTAATATGGCAATCGACAAAACCTGTCGTAAACATATCACCAGTTTGTGGTTCGAGGGATCTAATGATACTCGGTGACGTATACCCAATATATACTCCCAATCTCTGTTGTGGCCTTTCTTTGTGCTGGGGTATCGGTATATAAACCTCACAACCAAATACTCGGAGATGGGATACATTTGGCCTTTGTCCAAATGTTAATTGAAATGGAGAATATTCATGATATACACTTGGTCTTAATTAGACCAAATCCGCAGCATGCAATATAGCATGTCCCCGTATAAAAATTGGGAGTTTTGTTCTCAGAATCAATGACCTTGCAATTAGTTACAACCGTTTAATAATGACTCGGCCATACCATTTTGTGTTTGGACATGGGGAACCGAATGCTCAACATCGATTCCCATTGACATGCAATAGTCATTAAAAGCTTATGAAGTGAATTCAATAGCGTTATCAAGCCTAATTTTCTTTATACTATACTCAAGAAATTGTGTTGTTAACCTGATTATTTGGGTAATGAATTTTCGAAAGCCATATTTCGTGTTGTCAGCAGGCATACACGTGACCATTTACTAGATGCGTCAATTAATACCATAAAGTATCTAAATGGCCCGCATAGTGGATGAATAGGTCCACATATATCACCATGTATACTTTCTAAGAATAATGGAGATTCATTCCCAACTTTGGCTTGTGAAGGCTGAGTTATTTAGTTTTCTTTAAAAACATGCAATACAAGAAAACTCATTTGATTAGAAAATCTTCTGGTTTCTCAATGGTGACCATTGGAATTTTGTACAATTCTTCTCATCATAACTGAACCAGGATGGCCAAATCTTTCATGCCATACCTTAGAATGTACTAGTAAACTTTAAGTTTACCGTAACACACAATTTAATTGTATATATTTTTATGCAAATCCATAAGATAACATTGGTAAATTGTTCCAATCTCGTAATGTTAAACCACCAAATACGTCCAACTGGATCAGCTCCACTTTCAGAAGTGGATGTTGCATCCAGTAATAACAATAATAATAATTTGCAAGGACGAGGAAGTGGACGCGGTAGAAATTATGAAGAAAAATTGAATCATGTCAGACTATCGAGTAAATTTATTTGCTCGATATTGTTTATGAAGGACTAGATTAGATGGATGAAATATCTCGAATGTTTTCTCTATCAAATCATAATCGAAAATATTCTCACCATATAACACCATCTTCAATGTAATTCCGAACAAATCAGAATTATGTTCACTTACACATCGATAGTCCTGAAACCGCAGATTTATCCACTCATCTTTGGCTTTTGATAATATCACATGTTTTTGTGATCAAACCTATCTTTTAAAGAGATCTAGAGATCTACGAGATTTTCTTTCGTAATGTATTCGTTTTCTAAACCATCATGGATGTGGTGACGTAAAAATATCATGGCCTTAGCCTTATCCTCATCTATCGTTATTTCTAATGGATCGATAGTTATTAACAGCCCATTGGTTTTTGTATCTAATGCCCAGGTCATATAATTCTTTCCGGCAATATCCAGAGCCGTGATATCGAGTTTTGTCAAATTTGACATGATAACTATAAAATAATTTATAAAAATAATGTATATATATGTTTCTTTTTAATAAAGAAACGTAAAATTATAATTTTAAATATTAATATTTAATTTAAAAGCATAAATTTATGTGCATAATTTAAAGCATAATTTAAAATATAAATTAAATGCATAATTTAAATACAAATTTTAAAGACATAAATTAAATACAGAATTTAAAATAATCATTTATGGGGCATGTGCCACCACATGATTGTGTAGGAGACATCGCCGTCCATAGGATCGAGAGGTATAACTTTCAATCGATCCGAAGATATATCATTTATTTTTCATGATCTAGAAGGCATCGCCTTTCAACAGATCTAAGATATATCTTTTTCTGATCGAAGGTCATAGCCTGACATAAGATCCAATGAAGATTGAATCTCAAAGCTTGACAAAGACTCGAAGAAAGGAACTTGGGTTATACCTTCTTGTTGTTCAATGCAAACTAGATTCAAATAGCTGTCCTATGGGAGCTTTCTACTTGAATATGGAACCTGGGGAGTGATGCCACTAAGTTGATGGAAGAACTTAGATAAGTCACAAGGTTGCAGAAGCTTCAAGGGAAAACCGCACAAGGAGCTTAAGCAAAAAGAAAGACAAGCAACAATTGTCTTAGGTTGAGAAAACGTTTTCTTTATCGATAACAGGTTGAAAATTACAAAGGTCTCAAAAGAGCTTTAAATAAGAGCTCATAGACCGTGCCTTCTAGGGCAAAAAAAAAAAAGCAGAAGTTTAACTTAAAACTACAACAGAAATAAAAAAACAACAAGGCTTTTAAAATAAAACAAAGGGAAAAATGACTAAGTCCCTGCACACCAAAAACACTAAACTCATTAGTTTAAATCATAAGGATACTCACCTTGTTCACTAATTCTAAGAAGGTCTGGAATCTTGTTGGTGCGGATTAAAGGCCATTCAACAAGCTTGAGTTTTTGTTATGTTCCAACAGCCTGGAAACCTTCTTGTTCTTCTTTGAGCATCCTTGAGCTTTGAGCTTCTAGCCTCTCTTGCTTGATGGTTAAAGCTTGAACTGATATGTTGAAGCTTTCCTTAAGTCGCTTGCTTCCAGCTCCGGTTCTTGGTGGAACATACATCACAGAGACTTCTTCTTGATCAGTTTGGTCGTTTATATCCATGTCCTCATCATATCTCCCTCTTGAAAAGTTCTGATCTCAGAATTGGATCATCTGCATTGAAAGGAGCTAAATCACTTACATTGAGACATGATGAGATTTTCAACTCACCTGGCATATTTATTTTTTAGGCATTGTTGTTGATCCTCTCCAAGGCTTTAAATGGTCCATCTCCTCTTGGTGAACGCTTAGACTTCCTATGGTTCAAATATAACTTCCTTTCTGCCCTTATCAGCTTGTGCTTTACATTGCATTGTCTTCTTTTACATGCTGTCTATTACTTGTTGATGAATCTTCTTCATAGCCTCAGCCTTGTTCACACCTTCCTTGCTAGTTTGATCAGTAGGTGCTAATGAAACAAGATCTATAGGTGCATCTGGCTTAAATCCATAAACAATCTCAAAAGGTGAAAGCTTAGTTGTTGAATGGTTAGTTCTATTATAAGTAAATTCAATAAATGGTAAACATTCTAACCAATTCCTCAAGTTCTTATCAATCGTGGCTCTTAAGAAAGCTAATAGTGTCATATTAACAACCTTAGTTTGTCCATCTGTTTGAGGATGACATGTGGTTGAGAACAACAACTTAGTTCCAAGTTTCTTCCACACGGTTTTCCAAAAATGGCTAAGAAAGTTCATATCCCTGTCAGAAACAATTGTCCTTGGGATTCCATGTAGTCGTACAACTTCTTTAAAGAAGATATCAGCAGTTTGCGTAGCGTCATTGATTTTAGCACATGGGATGAAATGATCCATCTTTGAGAACCTGTCTACTACAACAAAGATAGAGTGTTTGTGCCTAATTGGGGGTAAACCTAATACAAAATCCATAGATATATCTACCCAAGTCATAGTAGGGAGAGGTAGAGGCATATAAAGACCATAAGGATGTAACCTGGATTTTGTCTTAAGACAAGTGATGCATTTTAGCAGAACTTCTCTATATATCTCTTTAGATGTGGCATAAAAAAATGATCAGTGAGTACTCCTAGAGTTTTGTCAACTCCAAACTGCCCATCAAGCCTCCTCCATGTGCCTCACGGATTAGGAGATCCCTCATTGAGCCTTGAGGTATGCATAACCTCTTGTTCATGAAAAGAAAATCATCATGTTGATAAAAGGGACCAAAGGCAGCCTTGGTACGCACTTGATAAATGGTTCCAAAACCAGTGTCTTCTTCATATATATCCTTAATATGCTCAAATTCCATGATTTTGGCTTCCATTGTAGTGATCAATGCATATCTCCTTGATAAGCATCAACTACTATGTTGTCCTTGCCCTTCTTATACTTGATGATGTATGGAAAGGTTTCCACAAATTCCAGCCACCTAGCATGTCTTCTTTTAAGTGTAGTCTGTCCTCTCAAGTGCTTGACTGTTACATGGTCGATATGAGTGACAAAATCCTTGGCCAGCAAGTAATGTTTCCATGTGTCCAATGATCTCACCAAAGCATACAACTTCTTTTCATAAGTTGGATAGTTGAGGGTTGATCCAATTAGCTTCTCACTAAAGTAAGCTATAGGCTTTCCTCCCTGAGTTAGGACAACTCCAATATCTAGACCTGAAGCATCACATTCAACCTCAAAAGTTTTGTTAAAATCAGGTAATACTAAACATGAGCATTAGTAAGACTAGATTTCAGTTTATCAAAGGCATCTTGTTGAGTTTGATCCCGTGAAAAGGATATGTTCTTCATTATAGCAGCAGCAAGAGGTGCAACAATGGTGTCGAAGTCCTTGACAAATCTCCTATAGGAGCTTGCGAGTCAATGAAAGCTTCTAACATGTCCAATGCTTGTAGGTGTCGGCCATTCTGTATAACCCTTATCTTCTTTGGATAAACCTGTAATCCCTGTGAACTAACAACAAAACCTAGGAAAACTAATTGATCAGTACAGAAGGTGCACTTCTTGAGGTTTGCAAAAAGACCTTCTTAAAGAAGAGTATCCAAAACTTGCTCAAGGTGCCACACATGGTCAGATAAGTTCTGACTATAAACCAATATGTCATCAAAATAAACCACAACAAATTTTCCAATGTAAAACCTAAGCATATGGTTCATTAAACGCATAAAGGTACCAGGAGCATTAATTAAGCCAAAAGGCATAACCAACCACCAGAGCCGTGAAAAGATAAAAACATTTTATAAGCAATTAAAAAAATACCCCAATTCATAAAATGTCTACAATAATAAAACATGTCACATAGAAGAAAAAAACGCAAACCGCATTATAGTTCTAAAACATAATTCATCTTCCTTTCTTTTCTACGAAATCATTCACCAAACTTTCAAAATCAATATTTCTCAGCAATTTTCTTTCAATGGATAAGATATCCAAGTCACTCAATCTCTCCTGTGACATATTTGAATGAAGATACGACTTTATCAGCTTTAGTTTTAAAAAACTTCTTTATGAAGATGCTACTGAAACTGGAATAGTCAACAATATAAGAGAAGCAATCCATGAGTTTGGATAACAATTCTTTAGTTGCTTTCAAAAAGTCTAGAATTAACATAACTAAAATTT
>OVAV01000042.1:0-29428 GCA_900406375.1 Iberis amara | reverse complement strand
TCGTCATCATCATTATCTTCACCAACTCTAGAGTCTAGACTCTTAGATGAATCGTCGACGGCAGAGAAGCAACTCTGCGATATTTTTCTCTTAGGTGAAGAAGACGTAGATTTAGATTTAGGGTTTTTTGTGGTTTTCTTAAGTTTATAGGGGTATTTTAGTCATTTATACATATTTTAATTAAGTGTCGCTGCGTATCTCCGCGTGTCGCTCGTTTACGTAGCGACCGTATTTTTCTGTCGCTGTCGCCCAAATGAGTCGCTGCGACCTGTCGCTGCGACCAGCGACAGGCAAACGAACAACAATCTGTCGCTGTCGCTGTCGCTGGTCGCTAGCGACAGGTAAACGAACAGCCCCTATGTCATCGTCTATTGAGTAGGATGGTAGAGTAGAGTAATCCTATGTAAAAGTTAAGCGGTTCTTTGATATGTTAGATGTTACCAAGCATCCATTCTTTGTCAACTATTACTAGGTTTAGGAAACATATATCTAAATTACAATTTGAGTGAGGATTGTGTTGATGCGATAGCTCAATTTGTGAAAAATATATTGCAGAAGATAAAATATTTCAACAATTTCTTATAATGAGATAAAAATTGGTTTCTTGTCTTGGGTTATCAAATAAAATGATAGAGGTTTGCATCCATAAATGAATCAAATGATAGATGTTTGCATCGATAAATGAATCAAATGATACATGTTTGCACATCATGTCATGTTCTTCTTCTTCTGCAAACCACGATTTCATGAATGTAATGGAAGAGTTCACATCACATATAAGCGAATGTAAATTTTTTTAATTATCAAAACAGTTAAAGATGTTATATAAGTCTAAGCACACACTTAGTGGTATGACATTGTATGAAGAACATATACCCGGAGAAAAAATTTCTTATCCTTCAGAAGCAAAAACATATAAATACTATTAATCGGTGTATCTTAATTTTTTTATGAGCGAAGGGATGCGTCCTTTGGATAATGCACAAATGGTTCTAACCTGTTCAAGAGAGAAAATATTCATTATGGCAAGTAATCATTACATCATACATTTTTCCATTGTCTTTATTCATGAAAAGAGAGTTCTTATTATTCACCATTCTTGCTCCTAGTCTATATCATCCTAAGAAAGCTCTTTATATCTTCTTACAACCATACATGATTTGCAAATGTTACTAAATGGAGTTGAAGCATACGATGTATCATGTTCACATAATTTTATCATGCATGCATTGTTTATGTGGACAATAAGAGATTTTTTAGAACATGATATGTTATCCGGTTGAGCAACACATGGAAGGTTAACATGTCCGTATTGTTAAGATAACAATGATGCATTTCAATTAAAGCACAGAAGGAAGAATGCTATTTGATTATCATAGAAAATATTTTCCATCAGATCATTTGTATGGCATGAGCACACCATTGTTAACAAATAAGAATTATTCGGTGACTAAATTATGTAATTTTGGGGCTGGGGAGACACATTGTGGTGATAATGGCCATGACTTATTCTAAGAATATGAAGAATACCACAACGAGCACAAAAGAGTACTTTATGGGATTTTTCATATTGGAAATATTATCTATTGAGACACAATCTAGATGTGATGTACATTGAGAAGAAAGTTTTTGGTGACCTCATGAACACTGTTGTGAATGTGCAAGGAAAGACGAAAGGCAATCTCAAGTCAAGATTGAACTTAGTAGATAAATATTTTTGCAAGTCACTTCACTCTACATAAAGCTCAAAATTTTATGTGCCCACATTTTGGTTGGATATATCTTCTAACAAAGAGTTCTTCGAGTAGATAATGCAAAGCGTGAAATTTCTAGATGATTACGCGTCTAGTCTCAAAAATTACATTGATCGGGGAGAAGGATGATTTTTTGGTATGAAGAGTCATGATTGTTATATTGTAATGCATCAACTTTTACTATTTGCCTTTCACTGTCTATTAGCGCAAAATTTTCACAAAGCAATTATAAGTATAATTTTTTTTTTAAACTATAAATACATTTCTTGTTTTTATTTACGTGATAATATGTTTTCATACACTTTGTAAAGATAAGTGCAACCTTTCAAGATATTTCCATGAGTCTCTTATGATAGAAGATATATGCAATTTTGAAGAGAAGATTATTGTGATCATTTATAACATTAAAAAGAAAATCCTCACCTTTATTTTTAGTATAATGAAGCATCTACCAATTCATCTTTCCGAAGAAGCAACACTAAGATGTCTCTTTCAATACTAGAGATATATCTATTCGGGCTATATATGTTTCATTTGAAGAAGAAGGTGAAGAAATTAAGCAAGGTTGAATGTTGTACTATCGCACATGGCACCAACGAAGAAACATCAAACTTTAGTGGATATTACTTTGCACCACAAGTGTAAACAAATAATCATTGATCTGGTCGTCTTTATGATGGAGGTGTACAACCAATTTATCCAATTAATCTCCCTAATATCTTTGTACAAGTTAGGAGGCTTACTAGAAAGAGAAAATAGAAAACTAGTGAAACATGAGCATGATCACTTACATATGTACATACTCATAAAATGCGAAGAATTACTGTGATCTGAAGATACAAAATGAAAACCAAATCCATATGAAAATTTAACATATTCTATGTATTTTTAGTAACAAATATAGTTTTCATGATATATATGGAGGTTGTACAATTTGAATTCGGAAGATATACAGAAGGCAACCTTTGGTGCTAAAAAAAGACCAATATGTTGTTAGTTAAAATTTTATGCAAGTTTGTTCATTTATGAATTTTTAAATATACACTAAAAAGTTAATATATAATGTTTGTTAACTATAATGAAAAACCATTATTGTGGATCATGACGCACGCTACGAGAAGTCAATCATTACCTACATGGTTGGAATACTTAGTGAACTATCTAATATATATTGTGAAATCATATCAGATGTATTGCACCCATGGGTACGCTTTCAAGATTCATCAAGATGGCGGTAGTAGGTCAACTACAGAATAAATGGTATCTTTTTAATCTCGTGGTGTACTATGGTATCTTACAAGAGATGTAAGAAGCTTATGATTCGAGAAATCATGATTTATGATGTATTGCTCCTCGCTATATTAGGTCCCGACATTCAGCATAATAGGTTTGGTGTTTCATCAGTGCATTCAAGGAGATGAATTCAAGATTATAATCCATTCATCCTAACTTACCAAATTTGCTACATTCACTATCCACGCGTTAAAAAACAAGCAAGACTCTTGGATAACATTGACTCCAATAAATTTGAGAGGTATGATATATGGTTTTTTTTTTAAATGATCTTTTACAATGAAGCTCTTTAGAACAATTTAGTACTAGTTGGTCTTTCACTTGAAGTGCATCTCGTTGTGGAATTTACAAAGTTGCATTTGATGCAAACAATTTAGAGGTATTCAAAGACTCAAAAGATTATTTAAGGAAATATGAAGAAGAGTAGCATTCTGGATCGTCATATTACGCTTCAAATTATGATTCATATCGCTTTGTATTGAGTTAATATTTGTTATTTTTGCTTGCATTATAGTTGTATCAAAGTTTTTTTGTTTGTCATATATGGTATTTTCATGTAATTATTCTTTTGAAGATGTTAGATTTACAACCCCCTCAAAACTTTAATATCATACTCAATCCACTCGTACGTTAGACCTTTGTCAAGAAACACCACAAAATAAAACTTACAAATCTATTTTCTCACCAAATCAAAGTCTTATATCAAAAACTGCAAAAAAGATTTATGTTAAAATTGCGTTTAAAAATTACTAAATCAGCGCTAAACCATAACTATACCATCCAAAAATTTATAAAAATTCCAAAAAGTTTCAAAATAAATCAAGAAAAAAAATTCAAAACATGTTTAAATTTTAAAAATTGAACAAAAAGTTAAAAAATTAAAGTTTTTGAGGGGATGTAGATTGTCACCCAAGAATTAAACATTTCTTTTATAGAAATTTGAGGATAGAGATGAGTTAACTGAATTATGAATATACTACAAGAAAACAGGATTATGCAATTGCACAATTACTCATTAACTAGTTGCAGATCACTTATATAAGACTGATTTACAACTACAACATATAGTGGTAAATATTTAGAGTAGTTGTAAAAGTGTGACTACAATGCGATTACACTGTACGACCCATAAAGTGCGACTACTTTGCCACTACAATGGAAATCACAAAATATAGGCGCAAATGAGTCACTCGTTTTTGTGACTCAATTGCTACTACTTGCTTTGTGACCATTTAGTTTTTGATGATTATGACTTTATTCATAGTCACTTTTTAGTCACAAAATATCTGCAACTACTTGTTTTGTAGTCGTAGTTGAGGTCGCATAATGGTCAAAAATATAAGTGATTGTTTTGCGACTACCCTCGTTGTTGTCATAACATTAGTCGCTAAACACTCACTTATATTTGTGATTGCTTTGTCACTTATTTGTTTATTTATTTAAATTATAAATATTTTATAATTTAAAATTAAAACTTAAATAAAAGTAATTATTAAAAATTTTAATGCAAAATATGTTAGATTAAACATTATATTAATACAATAAAACTTCTAAATATTATTAAAATGTATTGAAATACAAAAAGAAAATTTAATTGTGTGGTGAAAAGTCGAAATGAGTGCCAAAATCAAATGCAGGAGTGATATCTAGAGCTGAAGAAGTAGATGTAGGAAGTTGATGTGCGATCATATATGTTGTAAGCTCTGGATCTTGATCACTAAAGTAAATGACCATCATTTTCATAATTAGAATTTGGTTACGTTTCTCAGCAGCAGGCCATATAGCTTTAGCATCACGCTGAGCCATCTCAACTCGGAACTCTTCATCCCGTCGAGCATTCTTAGCAGCTTGCTCCTCAATCTAATATTTTGCAGCCGATGACTGTTCTTGCAATGTGATAAATGTTGCAAAAATCAAACTCGCACCACTCCTCAAGCATAATTGCTTGATTCAATCTAATAACTAATAAAATCAAGGAATAGTAACTAAGAATATCTAACATTGAGCAGCCAACAAAGTTTCTTGAAATGTGACCAAAATGCAAGCACAAAAATAAAATTTGCGACTAAAGGGTGACTACCAAATAAAATTCCGGAATACAAAAAATTCAATGATTTTTCGTATACAAAACAGTTCAAACATGTGACATTTGGGAGTAGAGCAGTGTGTGGCATGTGCCACTGAGCCACACATTGCATTCACTGTAAGTCCAAGTACACATATTCCTATTATGTTCGTTTAAATTTTGTGTACTGGAATATCAGTCACAAATTTTTGTGATTGATATTTGACTACATGTAGATTTTCATAACTAAGATTAAATATGTGGCTACAAGTTTATAAAATATATGAAGATTTATTAAGATCAATTCATAATCGATTTATTAATTGTATATGATTTTGTAAAAAGTATTAAGATTAATTGATAATTAAGATTGAATAACAAATGTATGAAATTTTATATTTCATACATTTGTTTTTATTAAAAGTTTATAATTCAAGGTACCAAATTTTCTCAACAAGAGTTACTTTGATGAAAATTGTTCTCAAAAAGATAAAAATAAGGGCAATGAAACTTACCTCCACTATTCTGCGTTATCGGTTGATTACATGTAAATAATATGAACTTCTCCACCCTTGCTGCGAATTGTGCCTATATATTCTCGATAATTTCATTTATCCGATTATACATTCATGCTATAGAATTACAAATATTGTAATTATTAGACATTTTTCATTTATATAAGAGTTACTTCTCTTCTGTAGATGAAATGAACATTTTAAGATCAAAGTGTATATATACAAATTTTTGCAACTGTTTTATCACTATTTTGCAACTAATTTATGATTGTATAGTCGCAACTTGTTGGTCTTATGTACTTACAACACAAATAACATGTGTGTTGTATGAACCAAATAACCAAAAAAATTAGAACTATTTTCAAACTACAATATGCAGTAGCAAAATAAAAGCAAAATTTGACGACCAAACTGCGACTAATATTTCACTTAACCTATTTGGTCGCACTTTAGTTACAAATTTTGTTACTCTTTTGAAGCTACGAGCAAGAGCCGTAAATTAGTCACTAAAGCGTTGCAAAAAATGCAACTATTTGACGTTCTCGGTTTTTGGACACCTTTTCCAATTGTTTTGCAACTAATATATTGTAGTCGCAAAATAGTTATAAAAAGATCACAGATTAGTCGCACATTTTTGCGATTACCTATATAATCGCAATATTTAGTGGAAAATCGATTGTTTTCTTGTAACGTACACTAACTACAGTTAATTTAAATAGAAGCAAAACAACTAACTGGGAATTTTATGAAAATTAAGGATGAAAAAGTATCACAAGTATCACAACTATTTTAAGAAAGATCAAAATTTTTGTCTCTTACATGAGAAGAAATCGAACGTCTGGTCATAGAGGTAAATTGTAACAATTCTTTCCCACTAAGAAAAATTTCTTTACATAAAGTTATTAATGTAGAAAAGTCCAATGAGAAAAGATTGTCAGTTCGGGATGGGAAGCCTCGTTGATAGCTTTCCGGGCAGTGATTTTGTGTATATGGCTACAGATCTGGCGCTTGTTCAACAAATTGAGATGCTTAACAATAAGATCATCAAATAGAATGCGCAGATTTACAAGTTGAGTGAGATCATCAAGCAGAAAATTTCAAGTTCAAAGAAATGAGGAGGAATTACAATAACACATACCATCAACTTGATTCGTTTATGGAGTTTATGTGTATGAAGTACCTGTAAAGCATCTTGTGATCAAGGTTGGGATGGAGTTTTGGATCGTCTCAAGGGTCGATTAGGTGGTTCTAGATTATTTTAAATTTTCATGTTTTAAATATAATTATTTTATTCAAGTATTTTATATAAGTTGTAAAAAAAAAATGAAAAAGAAAGCTTTTGCACATCTTTATGCATAAAATTAAGGTCATCCTTTTGTCGGAAAAAAATATATAATTATTTATGTTGTTCAAAGATTTCTAATTTCTATAATTTTAATATTTATAGGAGATTTTTATGTAATAATCAAAATTAATAATCAAAGATAACTAATACATATATAATTTAAAATAATTTCATATTCTAACATTTTTAATTAATTTAATTTATTAGAATTCTGCCGGAAATTTTTAACAGCATTTCGATGGCTGAGTTTTCGACGGACATGTTCATTAGAAACTTATCTCTTAGTATCAGTTGGAATATTGCTGACGAATTTTCAAAGATATCATTTCCATCATACATGTTCGTTGAAAAAGTGGTATGAAAATACTGACAGAATTTTGTCAATAATTACTTGTAAATCTGATAAAGTTTTCGAGAAATTTTTAGTGGATTTTTGTTTTCAATCATCTATAATTGTAATTCGTCAAAAACAGTTGTTTTTAACGATTTTTCTCATCTGAATTTTGCACCAAATTCTACAACCACACGTAAAATGTTACATGAACCCATATATGAACTCTACTGTTATGCTCACTATCTTGCTCCGTGTGTTCGAGTTTATTTTGTTCACATTCTTCAATCAAAATCAAATGGTCTCTTGGTCAAACCAAAGACATGAATAGTGAAGCAGCCTTATGTACAGTATTTGCACGTGCATTTGTGAAGATTCTCAAGTCATTACTTACTCGTTAATGATAGTATTATCTTTTAAAATTACATATTGTAATTCTATAAACAATTATTCTTTCGTATCAGAACAATCGTTCATCATGTGAAAAAATCATACCATCACATCTCAAAATTAATTAAATAAAAAGAGCAAATAAAAAGATAAGTGATACTAATGCCATATGCACTAAAACACATGTACAACAATAGAATCTAAATCTAGTGACATTCGTACAATAATAACGTGAGCAACATTATCCATTTATCCTAAAATCCCAAAGGCAAAAGGCACATTATTCCTTTCTAAATCAGTAATATATATTTCCATGTGCCTCTTTGATTTTCTACAGAATTTTCATGTAACAATAAATTACAGATTCGTCGAACCAATTATTAAACTTTTGAGCAATGTAAGAGATTGACTGATGTGGAAGGTAAGGCATAATAAAAAAGAAAAAGAAAGATATATGGCACAAATCATACAACAATCGAGTCAATCAAAATCACTTGCGTGAAAAGACTAAACTCTCTTTAGTCTCTCTACCACAGAGATTTAATTTAGCCACTTTGTAGGACAGTAAGTCTCAACATCACACTATTGCATGTAGAGAAAAAGCTTACATTTTTGACCAAAGACTTTTACGAACTCTTTAACATATTTCAATTCAATATGATGAACCAAAAACACAATCCAACAAAAGTTGCTGCGTTACGTGCATATCAAGCCAAACCCAAATATTTCTTTTCTGTGAATTCTGAAACCCCAACTTGTTAATTCAATGGTCTTGCATATCATATTTATAATACAAACTAACTTATTCCTTCACCAATCTAATTTTTATCTTAACTAACTACTGAATACGACTTTATCTATGAGATTTGCAATAATATTAACAATATATCTATAATATATGCCCAAGGGCCAATACTCTTCTTCAAGTTGGAACTTGATATTTAAAATTTTCCAACTTGGATGCTAAGATTGTAAATTGCACTCGACCAATTGGTTTAGTTAAAACATATGTGAGTTGTTAGTGTGCACTGTTGCTAGAAGGCTAGACTTGATTGCATCCATTACTCGATGGCAGTCTACCTCTATATATTTTGTTCTCTCGTGAAAGATAGGATTAGCTGCTATATAAATTGCCAACTGATTTTCACAAAATAATTGAACCGGTTTCTCATAAGTCCCAAATCACTTAGTAGTTGCTTCAACCACTGAATCTCTCGAGTAACTACCAACATTGCTCGATACACAAATCTCTGGATAAATGAGGTACCACTCCTTGTTTATTTATTTTCCAATAGATTGGAGATCCACCCAATAAAACAATAAAAGCACTTACAGATCAATGAGTCATAGGACATGACGTCCAATCTCAAAGTGTAGACTCTAGACCGGGTCATTCATGGAGCTGAATGGAATCAGAAGGCTGTCTAGACTCAGAAGCCTGAAACAATTCAGAGACCTGAATGGATCAGCTAGGATTTCGGTAGATAAAGAATCAATTGCACGTAAACTAATGAAGATCATATTCAAAAGATTTTCTCAACAAAGATATTTTGCTAAGAAAATATTTGGCTGAAAAAATCAAGGAAGATGAATCTCCTAGAAGAAATCTAGATAAGAGATTATCTCATTGGTTTAGGGTTTTAGGTCGTGTGTATAAAAGGGATCTAAGGGTTTTCAGAAGAACTTAGATATATATTTGCGGGGTTTTATGTTTTTAGCTTTCAAAATCAGAAGGCTGATTGGTTAGTGTTCTTACTTCTTCTTGAGAGAGATACAAGTGAGCGTAGGCTAGAAAAGAAGAAGACTGTGATTAAATTGTAGCTTACAATCTAAAGGATAGTTTAGGATTGTGTAAATTCTTTTTGAGTTGAATCTTTTTAAAAAGGTTACTTTATAAAGTTTAATAAAGTGGTTTTGTTTGGTGTTAATCAAACGACTAAAAGTTTGGTGTTCTTTATACTCTAAAAATTGGTATCAGAGCCGTTCACCAACTCAAAGATTTATCTATCCCGTAGCAGGTGAGATATTGCAACGAGTATGGAGAACAATCAGCAGTTTTTGATGTTTAACAAACTGTTGATACTTGATGCAAACAACTATGGAGATTGGAAAATCCAAATGATCCAGGCCATTTAGAGCATTGACATGGATGCGTGGATTGTTGTTGTTAATGGATGGGATCCACCTAAGGAGGTCAATGAAAAAAGGTGAATATGTACCAAAACCAATGAAGGAATGGACTGATGCTAAAAAAAGTGAAGCCAAGTCTAACTCACAGGCGCTTACTAAGATATTCTATTCTTTTCCGATTGTTGAACTCACCAGAGTTCAAGTATGTACAAAAGCAAAGGATGCATGGGATATCTTAAAGGTTTCGTTGAAGGAACAAGTAATGTGAAACGTACAAGAATTGATATTCTGGTTTCCAAATTTGAAACCATAACTATGGAAGAACATGATACTGTTAATCAATTCAGTCAAAAATTAAGCTCTATTGCTCATGAAGCTATAGTGCTAGGAAAATTATACAAGGACAAGAAGCTGGTTAAGCTCTGTCGCTCATTGAAGTTACAATGAATTCAGATGAGATGAAGTTTGAACAAGTTGTGGGAATGATGCAAGCATATGAACTTCAAATCAAGAAAAGAGATAAGACAACTGAAAAAGGGATAGCTCTTGTTTCGAAATAAAAAGTAAATGATCATGGTGCTGAACTGGAAGATCAAGTTGGGTTAATTGTCAAAAAATACTTCAGAAAGATTGAAAGAGGTCAGAAGAGAAAGAATTTCATTTCGAATCGAGCGGAGCAAGATAAAGATGGAAGAAGGGTGAAAAAAGTGTCTTGAATGTGAAGGTTATGGTCACTTCAAGGCTGAATGTCCAAATCTAAAAAGATGTGGTGCGATTCAATGTTATGAATGTAAAAGATATGGACATACTAGGATTGACTGCTTTGGAAGAACAAGAATGAAAGATAAGTATTTTGTAAGCTGGAGTGAAAGTGATTCAGATGATGAAAATGAGGAAGAATAAGTTTTGAATATCTTTGTCTCATTTCTTAAAGTTATCCAGGAAGATGATGTGGAAACGGATGGTGAACATGCAAAGGAATCTGATGATGAGATAGATCTGTCAGTTGAAGAGGGAAACAAAATTCTGGTTGAACACTTGATACTGGAAAGTAATGAGATTAAAAAGTTAATGTCAATTATTGATAACTTAACTAATGCAAAACCTGAGTTACCTAAAAGAACAAAATCTTGAACAAGCTAAGATAAGAGAAGCAGAAGAACGTTTACAACAACAATTGCGTAATATCAAGGTGTTGAGTAAAGGAACAAAGGATCTGAACAAGCTGCTAACTGTTGGTAAGCTTGACAAAAATAACTAGGGACTTGGATACAACAGTGTCAGTCAATTCGGAGATACAAAGTTTGTCAAAAGTCAGGGAAACTCTCAAGTCTCAAATTCTGCTCGTAAACATATTGCTGGATCTTTTCAAAAATAAAAGAGTGAATGTCTAGCAGGTTGTTAGTTTTGTGGAAAACCAGGTCATTTCAAATACTAATGTCGTAGGTTTCTAGAAGAATCGGTTCTTCAAAGAATCTAAGAAGAGAAATCAAGTGTGGATACGAAAAAGTGATTTGTATCAAGGAGTGAAAAAATACACAAGAATTGCAAATAGCAAGATGAATGAGTAGATTGTGTGTCATGTTTCCTACACAACAAAGGAAGAGACTGAAGATGAGCTTTGGTATTTTGATAGTGGATGTTCTAGACATATGACTGGTTCACAGAAAGTCTTTCTCGGTTTCAGGAAATCACTGCAGGAAAGGTAACGTTTGGAGATAAAGCTAAAGGAAAAATCAAAGGAAAATGAGTTACATGTGGATGTTCATAGCCTGATTTAGCTGAGGTGTACTTGGTGGATGGTCTGAAAGAAAATTTCATAAGTTTAAGCCAATTATGTGATGAAGGATTGGTTGTTACATTCACAAAAATAAAATGCAAAGATGTAAATGAGTTAGGAGCTGTACAACTGGAAGGGATACATTCAGGTAACAACTGCTACATGTGGAAAGAGAAAAACAAGTGTTTGAGTATAGTTCAAGACCCCAAAGCACAATTGTGGCATCAAAAACATGGTCACCTAAATAAGAGAATGCTAGTCAAATTGGTCAATCATGAGGTTGTTAGAGGAGTGCCAAAGATATCTTCACAACATCCATTTGTTTGTGGACCTTGTTCTCGTGGAAAACGAATAAAGGCTTATCAGAAGTCTTTTCTTTATGTAAAATCAACAAATGCATGGGAGTTGGTACACATGGATTTGATGGGACCAATACAAGTTGAGAGTCCCACTGGTAAAAAGTACATTCTGGTTGTTGTTGATGACTTTACAAGATACACGTGGGTCTGGTTTCTGAAGGAAAAAATATAAACACTTGACAACTTTAATATATTAGCAATACAACTCAAAAATGAAAAAAGCGGAATAAAGACAATTCGGAGTGATGATGGGGGTGAGTTTCAGATGAACAGTTTGACTCTTTGTGTCACAATGAAGGGATTTTCATTGGTATTCAGCTTCTCGAACACCACAACAGAATCATGTAGGGGAAAAGAATAACAGGACACTGCAGGAAATGGCTAGAGCAATGTTACATGGAAACTAAGCCGCAAAACACTTTTGGGTTGAGACAATAAAAACTGCTTGCTAAATAATCGACAAGGTGTATGTTCGAAAGGGTTCAAATAAAATGCCTTATGAAATGTGGAAAGGGAAGACATCCAGGCTAGGGTACTTTCATGTCTTTGGATGTATTTCTTACATATTAAATGATAAAAATCACCTAGGTAAATTTGACTCAAGGAGTGATGAAGGATTTTTTCTGGGATATTCAGGAACAAGCACAACATATCGTGTGTTCAACAAACGCACTAATATGGTTCAAGAAATAGTGAATGTTGTCTTTGATGACTTTTCATCATCCCGGGTAGTAGTCATCAAATGTCAACTGATTCAACGAATAAACATGATGTTGTCACATAACCTAGTGAAGATGCTGGTCAGGTATCAGAATCATCAATCATTACTCAGGTTCATCGGAATCACTCCAAAACATTTCTTATAGCTGAGATTCAGGGGGAAGTCTTACCAGAGGCAAACAAGTTGATTTCAAACGGTTGACATCTGGACAAGTCTCTGAATCAATTATGTTTTCTGCGTTTTTGTCGGTAATACTAGATAGCAGCAATGCAAGAAGAGTTGAATCAATTAAAGAGAAATGATGTATGAGATTTGGTTCCAGGACCTGAAGATGGAAATGTTGTGGATAAGAAATGAATATTCAAGAACAACATTGACAAGAACAGAACATAAGTCAGAAACAAAGCTCGTTTAATAGCTCAAGGATATTCTCAAGTAGAATGAATCACCTTTTGATGAGACATTTTCCTGTTGCTCGCCTTGAATCAATCAGATTCTTGTATGGAATGGCGTGCACACTCAAGTTCAAGTTGCATCAGATGGATGTAAATAGTACCTTTCTGAATGAGATTCTATAAGAAGAAGTGTACATAGAACAACCTAAGGGGTTTGAAGACACACATCATCCTGAATATGTGTTCAAAATTAAAAAAGGCCTTATATGGTTTGAAACAAGCACCACGAGCTTGGTATGAGAGATTGACTAATTTCTTGATCAATCAAGGTTACAATAGAGGAAGTGTGGACAGAACACTGTTTATTCTTGAAGAAAACAACAATATGATTAATGTTCAGATTTATGTGGACGACATTTTGTTTGGATCTACAAGTGATCATCTGGTTAAAAGGTTTGTAAAGAGCATGACTCAGGAATTTGGATGAGTATGTGTGAAGAACTCACATATATATTTCTTGGGATTAAAAGTAAAACAAACCTATGCAAGTAACCTGGTAACTAGATTCGAACTAAAAACATGCAAAGATATCAAAACACCCATGGGAACAAATGAGAAGCTCCCAAGAGATGAATCCGGAGAACATGTGGATGAAAATCTATACGGAGGTTTGATTGGTAATCTTATATATCTTACAGCAAGTAGACCATATCTATATTTTGCAGTTGAGATGCAAGATATCAAGCAAAGCCTAAGGCATCTCATATAGCTGCAGTAAATAGAATAATTAGGTATGTGAAGGGAACTATCAGTCATGGAATCTACTTCACCAAGGACACAAACAAGAACCTGGTTGATTACTGTAATGCTGACTGGACAGGATCTTTGGATGATCGACACAATACGACTGGTGGTTGTTTCTTTATGGGATATAATCTAATTTCATGGCATAGCCACAAACAGAACATTGTTTCATTATCAAATGCTGAAGCTGAATACATCGCATTAGGAAGCTGTTGCACACAACTGCAATGGATGAAACAAATGTCAGTGTAATAACAAAAGTGTTATAAACATTGCTAAGAATTATGTTCAACATTCTATGACTAAGCATATAGACATTATACATCATTTAATCGTGGAATTGATTGAGGAGATATTGATTGTTGTTGAACATGTTAGCATTGATTTACAAGTCATTGATTTATTCACAAAACCATTGGAGTTTAACTGTTTTGTTAATCTATGAAAAGCAATTGCTGTTTGTGAGGTCTAACTAGTTCAGATTTCTTTAGGAATTGGGGAAGAGATAGGAATATGAGTATCTTATTTGTATTTAATGTGGTTCAAAAGTCGGTTTATGTAGAACTTTGTGAAAAACAACTGTCTGTCATGTCGTTATGAAGTGATCAATGTCAAAGGACAATAAACACACATACCAAGAGGTCAAATAGTTGAGGATAACATCATGTGTGGTTTAACAACAAAAATGCCTTTAAAGGTTGAGAACTCAAGTGATACCTCTAAAACATGCCACTCAGAAGTCTGTTTATGTATTTTTAAATATAAAAAAGTGAATGATTCTCCAAAGAGATAATACAACTGAAAAAGGGATAACTTTTGTTTCGACATATTAATTAGTTAATGAATTTCCACATTCGTCGACAGATGAGAAAATGCAACATCAATCCGATTTAAAATGCCTAGTTGGAAATAGACCAAATCCGAAATTATAAGGTTATATAGATATATTTGGTTCTACCTTTTGGTTTCCGGATAGAAACCATAACCGAACCGATAACCATGGTTCTTTATCTCAGGAGCCATTAGTACTTTTAGGTGGAACTGGATCTGACTCTAATCCAATTTTTTCGGTTCTTTAATCTCGGTTCTTCAGTTCCGATTGTTTTTCCTAGGTCTACTCGGATATAATATATTTTATAAACTTCTTAAGTACGCCATATTTTTCTTGGATACTCTCAAGTCTACTATATTATCACTTAGAAACTTAAGTATGCCAATTTTACTTACAATAATTCTCGAATCTGTCGCTAAAATCTTAAATATGCCAATTTTCTTAAAAACTCACAATCTACCATATTTTAAAGAAACTCTCAAGTGTGAAATTGTTTTTCTTTGATAAACTCAAGTGTGTCGTATTAACTTTTTAAAAGCTAATTGTGCCAATTTTATTAGAAAAATATCAACAGCGGCTAAACTATCAATTGTGTCATTTCTTCTTAAAGATCCTCAAACATTTAATATTTCGTTATAAACTTCTCAAGTGTTCTATATATAATTTTTTTTTTGAAAACTCTTATTTCTATTATATTCTCACTAAGAAACTCAAGTATGTCAATTTTGCTTAAATTAACTCTCGAATTTGTCGTTAAAATCTTAAGTCTGTCGTTTTTTTTTTTAAACATAGAAAACTATGATATCTTTAAAATAAACTCTCAAGTGTGCCATTTTTTCTCTAAAGGCATGTTGTTTTTGTATTCAGATGCTGCATTTGGATACAAACGCTCAAATGTTGTTCTTTAGTTACTTTAAAATAAGTATCCAGATGCAGCATCACTATACCAAGATGCAAAATTCTAAAAAATCTAAACATTTGATATGCTAAAGAAATGGGAGTTTGGATTTAGCATCCCAAATGTTTTCCCGCAATAAACAGGGAAACATTTATTAGTCTAAAACGTGGAAAACACGTTTTTCCGCCAAAAACGCAGAATAATATTTTTCAACCTAAAACAAAGAAAAACATTTTTCAGCCTTTTTGGTTGAAAAAGCAAAAAAAAAATTTCCGCCAAAAACACGGAAACACAGTTTTCCCGCAAAAAACATGAAACATGTTTTCCCCTAAAAACATGGAAACATTTTTTTCTGCCAACAAACGCAGAAAAGAGTTTTATCACCAAAAAATGGAAACGCGTTTCCGATTAAAACGCAGAATAACATTCTTCTTGCCAAAAATGCGGAAATGCTTTTTCTCACAAAAACACAAAAACATATTTGCCCTCAAAAACGCATATACCCATTTTCCAGAAAAAAAAGGGAAATGCATTTTCTAGCCAAAAACTCGAAAATGTGTTTTCCCGCTAAAACGTATGAACGAGTTTTTCTTACAAAAATGTATAAACACGTTTTCCCGCAAAAACGCGAAAATATTTTGGAATAGACAGAATGTATGGATCTAGATTGATCGATATGAAGTTATGTGTAAAACCCTGAAATCCGGAACGATCAATCCATATTGGACCGATCATTCTGGATCGATGTGAAAACCAGGGGCATATGGATCGATCGATCCAATGGTGGATCGATCGATCTGTCTCCTCCGTACAAAAATCTCAATCTTCTCAAAATTTTTCTAAGGCAACAATGAACTCAAACTCAAAATCAATATGTTAGTCAACAAAAACAAGACCCAAAACAACGAAAATAGTAAATATAAAACACCAATTAGTGGGTTGCCTTCCAATCAACGCTTGTTTAACGTCATTAGCTTGATGGACTTAACTCTAAGTGGAGGTTAGATTAGCAAGAAGAATCTGAGGTTCCTCTACGCTTTGAAATAACTAGATAAGGTTTAAGTCGTTGACCGTTCACAACGAACTCACCACCATTTCGATTATGGAGAACACCAGCACTATAAGGTCTTACTTTGATGGTGAAAGGTCATGACCACATAGACTTCAATTTCTCAGGAAAGAGTTTCAGGAGAGAGTTGATCTTCTTGACAATAGCAACTTTGGTCATTTCCTTGTAGATTTTGGGGTCTCATATGTTATATGTCGAATCTCATCTAACTCATGGAGTTGCATGAGACGCCTTTTTCTTGTGGTTTTCATGTCAAAGTTTAGCAACTTGACAGTCCAAGCTACTTTGTGCTCTAATTCTACATGTAAGTGACAATCTTTACCATAAACAAGGTGGGAAGTAGTAGTACCTAAAGGGGTCTTGAATGCGGTTCTGTAAGACTAATCCTTACTAGAACCATTTACCGTTTTCTGGAACATAAACTTGATTTCCCTATTAGAACCCTTTACATGTCCACTAGTCTGAGGATGATATGGTGTTGTTACTTTGTGTCTAACACCATGCTTCCTTAGCAACCCATCAAAAACTTTGTTGATGAAGTAAGAGCCTCCATCACTGATGACTATTCTAGGGACTCCAAATCTGGGAAGATCACAGACTTAAACATCTTTTAGCACAACTTTAGAATCATTAGTGGGGCTAGTAATTGCTTCAACCCACTTAGACACATAATCAACAACAACTAGAATGTATTGATTCTTATGAGACATAGGGAAATGACACAAGAATTCAATTCCCCACACATCAAAAACCTCTACTTCTAGGATGCAATTCTGAGGCATCTCATTCCGCTTTGAGATATTCCCTTGTCTTTGACATGCATCAAAATGAGATATGAAGGAATGGACATCCTTGAACATTGTAGGCCACCAGAAACCGGCTTGTAGCACTTAGAAACAATCTTGAATGTAGCAAAGTGACCAACATAATTCGAACCATGACAATGGTACAAGACATTCTGAATGTCCTCCTCAGGTAGACACCTCCAGAACATACCATTTGAGCATAGCTTGTAGAGATATGGCTCATCTCAGAAGTAGTGTCTAACATTCCTTAAGAACTTCTTTTTTCGGTAACCTGTAAAATTATATGGTTCAACATCAACAACTAAAAACTTAGTAAAATCACGAAACCAAGGTTGAATAACCACAACTCTCTGCGTTTTTGGTGGTGGACTTTGCTCATCCACTCTAGTGCTGATAGCATAGATATGCTCCTCAAATAAGTTTTCATCAATGAGAACTTGCTCTTCCACTCTACGTCTGGAAAGATGATATATAACTCCATTCTCTACTCCTCTTTTATCTTTGATCTCCAAGTCAAACTTATGTAGAAGCAAAATCCAACACAGTAATATGGGTTTAGCATCCTTTTTAGAAAGGAGATACCCAAAAGCCGCATGATCGGTTTGGACTACTACTTTGGATCCAACAAAAAAGGATTTGAACTTTTCAAAGCAAAGAAAATTTCTAGGAGTTCCTTCTCAGTTGTTGCATAGTTGCATTGGGCGTCATCGAGGGTCATTGAGGCATAGTAGATGACATGGAGTTTTATAATGTTGTTGTCCAATAACAACTCCCACAGCAAAATCACTAGCTTTACACATACCTCAAAAGGGAGATCCTAATCTGGTGGTTGGACTAGGAGCATTCGCTAAAGCTCCTTTGATGGCGAGAAAAGCAGCCATGCACTCATCATCGAACTCAAACTTGAATTCCTTGCATAACAGCCTAGTGAGAGGTCTAGTAATATTTGAGAAGTCCTAAATGAACCTCATGTAGAAACATGCATGACCTGAAAAGCTGTGAATGTCTTTTACAGATTGGAGTGCCTGCAAGTTAGTCATAACTAATCTTAGCATGGTCTACCTTAATACCTTTCTCAGACACCTTGTGACCAAGAACAATCCCATTAGTCACCATGAAGTGGCACTTCTCTCAGTTGAGAACCAAGTGTTTCTCCTCACACCTCTGTAAAATCATGCACGAGTTAGCAAGACAGACATCAAACGAAAATCCATATACTGAGAAATCGTCCATGGATACTTCCATGATGTCCTCAATTAGATTTGTCAAGATATACATCATGCAACGCTGGAAAGTGGCTGAGAAAAAGGGTCAATGCATACCCAAACAATTTGTATCGTGCTTTTTCATGCCCAAACATTAGATGTTTATGAAATTATCAATATAAGATCATATTTGATAATTTCATAAACATCTAATGTTTGGGTATGAAAAAGCACAATGCAAATTGTTTGGGTATGCATTGACCCTTTTTCTCGGCCACTTTCCAGCGCTGCATTATATCTATCTTGACATATCTAATTGAGGACATCATGGAAGTATTCATGGACGATTTCTCAGTCTATAGATCTTCTTTTGATGTATGTCTTGCTAACTTGTGCAGGGTTTTAGAGAGGTGTGAGGGAAACACTTGTTCTCAACTGGGAGAAGTGACACTTCATGATAACTAATGGGATTGTGCTTAGACAAAAGGTCTCTGAGAAAGGTATTGAGGTAGACCGAGCTAATATTGAGGTTATGAATAACTTTCAGGTATCCAAGTCTGTAAAAAGGTGTTCGCAGCTTTTTAGGTCATGCAGGTTTTTGCAGAAGATTTATTCAGGACTTCTCAAAGATTGCTAGACCTTTCAATAGGTTGTTGTGCAAGGAAGTCAAGTATGAGTTCGATGATGAGTGTATGGAATTTCTCACCATCAAAAGAGCTTTAGTGAGTTCTCCAATTGTCCAACCACCAGATTGGGATCTACCTTTTGAGGTGATGTGTGCCGCTAGTGATTTCACTGTGGGAGCTGTTCTTGGACAGCGAAAAGATAAGAAACTTCATGTCATCTACTATGCCTCAAGGTCCCTAGATGTAGCTCAATGCAATTATGCAAAAATTGAGAAGGAACTTATGTTAATAGTTTTTGCTTTTGAGAAGTTCATGTCCTATCTAGTTGGGTCCAAAGTAGTAGTCCACACCGATCATGCGGCTTTGAGGTATCTTCTTTCTAAAAAGGATGCTTAACCCAGATTACTTCGTTGGATTTTGCTTTTACATGGTTTGACATAGAGATCAAAGACAAAAGAGGTGTCGAGAATGGAGTTGCACATCACATTTCCCGACTTATAGTGGAAGAAGAGGTTCCCATCGATGACAGCTTACCTGAAGAGTATCTTTTCTATCAACACAAGAGTGGACGAACATGCTTCATCACATAAACCACTGAAATCTGCGGTTATCCTACCTCGTTTTCGTGATTTTGCTAACTTTTTGGTTGCTGATGTTGAACCACATGACTTTACATGTTACTGGAAGAAGAAGTTTCTAAGGGATGTCATACACTAATATTGGGATGAGCCATATCTACAAGTTATGTTAGATGGTATGTTTCGAAGATGTCTGCCTGAGGAGGAGATTCAAAGTGTTATGTATCATTGTCATGGTTCAGATTATGCTGTACACTTCGCTACATTCAAGATTGTTTCTAAGGTGCTACAAGCTGGTTTCTGGTGGCCAACAATGTTCATGGATGCTTATGCCTTCATATCTCGCTGCAATGCATGGCAGAGACAGGGCAATATCTCCAAAAGAAATGAGATGCTTCAGAACTTCATTGTAGAAGTAGAGGTTTTTGATGTGTAGGGAATTGACTTTATGGGTCATTTCCTTATGTCTCATAAAAACCTTTTATATTCTTGTTGATGTTGATTATGTATCTAGGTGGATTAAAGCAATTGTTAGCCCCACTAATGATTCTAAGGTTGCTCTAAAGATGTTTAAATCTGTGATTTTTCGCAGGTTTGGTGTTCATAGAATAGTCATATCTAATGGAGGCTCTCACTTCATCAATAAGGTCTTTAATGGGGTGCTAAGGAAGCATGGAGTCAAACACAAAGTAGCAACACCATATCACCCTAAAAATAGTGGCGAGGTAGAAGTTTCTAATAGGGAAATCAAGTTGATCTTATAGAAAACGGTGAATGGTTCCACAAAAGATCGGTCTTTGAAGTTGGATGATGCACTTTGGACTTACAGAATTGCATTCAAGACCCTTTTAGGTACTACTCCTTTCCATCTTGTTTATGGTAAAACTTGTCATTTGCCTATAGAGTTGGAGCACAAGGCTGTTTAGGCTGTCAAGTTGCTGAACTTTGACATGAAAACCGCAGCAGAAAGGCGTCTCATTCAAGTTCATGAATTAGATGAGATTTGCCACATTACCTATGAGAAGTCTAAGATCTACAAGGAAAAGACTAAAGCTGCTAATGACAATAAGATCATTCCCAGAGACTTCAACCAAATGATCAGGTGTTGCTCTACAATTCTCACCTGAAACTATTCCCTGGGAAATTGAAATCTAGGTGGTCTGGACCATTCGTCATCAATGAAATGAGACCATATGGTGCAGCTGTCCTTTATGACCGCCAAGGTAATAAGTTTGTTGTGAACAGTAAAAGGCTGAAGCCTTATCTAGCTACTTCAGAGCTTACTGAAGAATGTCATATTTCTTTTGCTGATCCAACCTTCGCTTAGAGGTAAGTCCATCAAGCTAATGATGTTAACCAAGCGCTGGCAGGGAGGCAACTCATTAATTGGTGTTATATCATCTAGTTTAGTTGTTTAAGTCTATTTTGAGTCTTGTTTACTAAATTATTGATTTTTAGTTTTGGGTTCTTTAGCGCCTTATGAAAAATTTTGCAGATTTGGAGGTTTTGCACGGAGGAGCCAGACCGATCGATCCATAAGCCCCTAGTTTTTTTACGATAAGCCAGACCGATCGGTCCACATTTATGGGATTTTTGGCCGTTTCATCAGACCAATTGGTCTAAAGCTGGACTGATCGATCCATTCCTTCCTGTCTGATTTTGATCACTAAAAGCGATCGGTCCATTCCTAGGTAACCCGAGAATCGATTTTGAAAATTGGATTTAAACCAATTTGAACCGGTTTCACTCGATTTAAATCGGGTCTTCCCCTTATTTGAGGTCCTAAAAATCCTGCCACCCCCTCTCATTTCATCTCCTCCATTCTAACTTCTCCATAGTTCCTTCCATCTCTACCATCTTCATCCCTTCACCATTTGTTGCGGTTTTTGAGTTGATTCTCGGATTTTTTGTATTCTATCGTCGTTCTTCAAAACAGTCGCAGGGACATGTTCGTGTTTATCGATCGTATAAAATGATAAACGGCTAACTCAAATGTCAACAATATCTCGTTGTATGATCGATACAACCTTTCCGCGAAGTGTCGATCATACAAATCGTACGAAAGCCTAATTCTAGACGAGAATCCAGCCCAAGTACGATGGAGGTTGAAGCTTGTCCTGCAAGCTGTGAAGAAAATGGAAGAAACCAGAAAAGGAAGATTTCCGCAGAAGAATAAACCAGAAAAAGAGGATTTCCGCGGAAGATCGGAAGATGGAAAAGGAAGATAGACCAGCCTTGGAACCTATATAAGAGAGACGAAGAAGAAGAGGCAGACACGTTCTATTCTCCGCACCAAAACACTTAGAGCAATAGGGTTGTTTTCCGATTTTATTAGTGAGTTGCGACTCAACTAGGTTACTAGTCTCTGGTTATTCGTATTATGGAACTCGCCAAAACGGCTCACGAAGCTAAGGCTCACCACCTGTTGAAACGCTTATACGAATTCGGAATAAGACCTCTATTTTGCTCTCTTTCGTACTTTTAATTTTGTATTTTATTGATTTTTTTGTACTATGATCTTGTTCGTGTTTGACTCACAGAAATCCGGGATCTCTAGAAAGTTAGAGTTATCTCTGATTTTCCTCTAACTTTCCGTAATTAACAGATATCGACAGTGCAAATTTTGGTTCCCACAAGAGGTTATTGGGGATAAGGGAACAGAGTTTGAGACCCGCTGTCAATCCCTCTTTTACCTTTTGAAGGGAAGGGTGATTGAGATCATACTGAAAGAACTCAACGATTTTACAGAGGGATGAAAAGAAAGGCACCTAGCTCAAAGTATTCCAATACCATATATGAAAAAATTAAGATCAAGTTAAGTCATAATAAGTTAGAACTAGCATCGAATCATTAACAATCCAAAAGTCAAGAATTTTCACAAGCATACTGTTAGCAAATGGGGTTCTGAATCAAACACGACAACAATTTAAATCTCAACAATCAATGAAAGTTAGTTTTAGACTCACACTATGTTAGTAGTCATCAATGATTTTGGTCATCATTCCTTGGACTCCACTAGACTCGGCTAAAACAAAACAATTTTTTTTTTCAAATTTCATCAAACTGACAAAAAAACCAAAAATAAACGTTATATAGTGTTAGTACCGGTACGGTGTGAAAATAAATCAGAGATAAGGAATAAATAAAAAAGAAAATACATAAGTCTAAAATAAAAATATAAATGACATGAGTTCAAAGTGCAATAGAAAGAGTTACTACAAAGGTGCAGACTCATTAGAAATGGACATGCTCGTTCGTAGAAGAGGCGACGTCAGATGGAGTAGCATCATCATATATGGGCTGAGAAGTGCTGACTGGTGGAACCTCCCGAGCAGGCTCCATCTCATTATCGTGGCGACGCGATGAATAAAAGTAAGAAGGACTAATCCTGACAATAGCTCTCCTGATATGCTACATCATACCATGTGTGCGCACCTCAGCCTCAGCGGTCCACTCAACCTTCTCCTCTAATGTCATGACAGCACGGTAAGGTGGGAGATCATACTCGCTATAATCTACAGGAGAGAAAAAGGGACTCTGATCATTAGAATTAGAACCAGGTACCTAAGGGCGAGATCTGCAAGGTGGTCTGCTCCGAACTGGTCTTTCTGATAGTAAAGGCACATTGGTGCTCTAGCTGAGCCACCTTCTAGATGCTGCAGACCAGGTAAGAAACAGACATTGTCTAGAGAGACTAGGCGCATGATCTCAGCCTTCGGGAGAGTGCATCGAAGAGGTTGTCCTGAGAGGTTCTTAAAGGTGTAGATGTTCCCTTTTTTGAACATCTTGGTGGTAATCTGGTAGTCCATATCCATATAGGCGAGCTTGGGATCATTGGCAAACCGAGTGAGTGAAATGCCCACAAAATTTAGAATGGGAGTAATGAGGCTATCAGTGAACTCCTTCATGTGAGGGTGAGCAAGAGCCAACATTTTCCGCTCTACTAGTATCTATGCAAACAAAAACCAAAGGTTGGTATGAAGCTCAACTTTCTCTGTCTTCGCATAACCAGGCCGCACTAGATGGCTGATGGTAAAATTTATCATCCGAAGCTCAGCCTCACGAAGATGCATCATCCTTTTCGTTGAAAAGAAGTCTGAGAATATGTGGAAAGATACGGTTCGCGGGGTTCTGGATCTGATCCTGCTTGGCGGCGCGGGCTTCATGGTCTTTTTGTGCTATCAAGTCCCAAAGAGCATTATGAGACTCGAACTTCATGAGCTTGCATCTATAATCATGAGTGTTGAACAAACAAATCTCATAGTATGATGCATGGTATCTAGAAAACTATTGCCATGATCACTGCTTCTTGCTTCCATTCACTGCGAGATGGAGCATGCTCGGGAGGTTCCACCATTCAGCATTTCTCAACCTAGATCTGATGATGCTACTCCATCTGATGCCGCCTCTCCCAACGACGAGTCTGTCTATTTCTGATGAGTTTGCACCTTTGTAGTAACTTTTTCAATTGTACTTTGAACTCATGTCACTTTTATTTTTATTTTATTCTTATGTGTTTTTTTCTTATTTATTCCTTCTCTCTAATTTATTTTCACACCGGAATGGTGTAAAGTAAGCCTAGGGGAAGGTCTATATGTACTAACGATATCTAACTTTTATTTTGAATGTTTTGTCAGTTTGATGAAATTTTTGAAAAATTTTTCGTTTTGAATTAGCTGAGTCTAGTCGAGTCGAAGGAATCATGACCAGAATCTGTGATGACTACTAACCTAGTGTGAGTCTAAAACTAACTTTCATTGATTACTGAGATTTGACTTGTTGTTATGTTTGATTCAAGAATCTCATTTGCTAACAATATGCTTTTGAAAGTTCTTGACTTTTGAATTGTTAATACTTCTATGCTAGCTCTAACTTATTATCACTTAACTTGATCTTAATTTCTCTATAAAATCGATGAGTTCTTTCAGAATGATCCCGATCCTCCTTCTCCTTCCCTTCAAAAGGTAAAAGAGGGATTGACAGCGGGTCTCAAAATCTGTTTTCTCATCCCATAAAATATCTTGCTAAAACAAAAGAAGAAAGCAAGCAAAAGCAAAGCTTAGAAAGAAAAAAAGCAGAAAGAAGAAAAGAATAAAAGAGGTGAGAAAAGGAGAAGGAACGAGAACAGAAGTGGCTCGATGTTACATTTGGTATGGGGATCTTGAAAGAAATGTTACTTTAGTGCGCTGATCGATACCCTATAGGTAAGAATGCATCTTTTTGTGCTTAAATGATTTTAAAGAGCTGGTTGAGATGATTTGATGGTTTGATTGATTGAGAATTTAGAGTAAGAGGCATGTTGTTTAGTCAAGTGGTGGTGTATGTTTTGGATATGATAGCAGTTTTTGATTGGTGTCTTTGGATTTTGGTATTGGACTTAGATTTTCTGAGATTCTGCGAGTTCTTGTGTGGTCCTTTTCAAACCTCTTCTCTAGATTTTATTTTATTTTACTTTAGGACAAGCAAAGATCTAAGTCTGTAGGAGTTGATATTACTCGGTTTTAACGCTTTAAAGTAGACATTTATGCCCGCTATTCAGCGTTATCCGAGTTGTTCTCTACAAATCATGTATCTTTTACAAGTTTCTAAGTGTTCGGGTCGTTTTGGAGCAAATGAATGGTTTTCAACATAAAAGAATGTGAATTTGGCTAAGCTCAGAATGAAGAGATCGATCCAACTTTGGATTGATTGATCCAACAATAAGAAAGCTTCGTACAGACCAAATCGATCGGTCCAACCATGTCGAACCTGGAAGATTGGCCAAAATACCAGTACTTTCTTGAAGATTTAGTATTAGCATTAAATGGTTTTGATGAAGGTTTTTGCATACATATCTCGCCTCAACTGAACAAATATGCTTATGTGATTGAAAAAAGTGTGGTCAATGATGGACGAATACAATCTTATATAATACGTTCAGGTCCGTCTTGGTTGGTTGGAGATATCCAAGCAGAGGCACCTATGTCATGATATTAATCTTCTTCATCTATGTATTTATTGCTCTCTTGTTCTGTTTTTCAAACTTCGAACCCTGTTTGTTTCTTCTAAAGTCGATAAAAAAACGCAGAAAAATATAATTGTACACGAAATAAATAAATGTCTATTTGTTTTGTTTGAGCTGATTTTTTATTGATATCGAATAGATTACTGAAAATAACTATAAAACTATGAAATTAAAAAATGCCAAGTGTAAGTAGACTACATATAATATTAAATTATCTATTTTTTTGAAACTCCATATTTACTTCCACCCTACGTCTATACTAAATTAAAAGATGCTATAATTTTGTAGATTTAATTTTTTTTTTGCAAAATCTTAATTGCTATATATATTGGATTTTATCAAAAAATTTTCTAATTTAGCTTATTTCATTGGTTACTTGTTAAATGAATATACAAAATATTTTTTATTGAAAAAAATATAAAACTTTTTGCCACAACATATAATTTTTATCATTTAAAACTATAAGAAAAAAATTAAAAATGCATAAAACAGTGTAATTTCATCTCGAAACTGTTTTTGAATCACCAAATCTATAATGATTCACATAACTGATAATTATAATTTTAAAAATAAAGTAAATTCATTTTATTTTTGAAAATATATATTAATTATATATTATACATTGAATTATTGTATAACAATAATCCTAAATAATAATTAATAGTTACTCTTTAAATATAAAGTTAAACTTCAAAGTATAATCTAATTGAGGAGCACTAACTATAAAAAAAAATTTAATTTAATTTGCTAAAAATTACTTTCCATGCCAATGTAACATAAGGTTTTTAAAGATAAGTTAAAATATTTTAACAAGAGCATCATCGACTAAATACATTCATTTCCATAATATCAAACATTCGTCAATACTTTCCTAAAATCAAGGACTGAAATATTTAGTATACCAACTGTCATTGGTTACAAATATTTATGCTTATTATAATGTATATCGTTATGATATAAATTTAAAGTTAATTTACATGAACAAATTCACACTACATGAACCAAAGAAAGACTCGTATGTTGAGATGTTTATTGGGTTGACATCACTGCATACCCCAAATTTTATACATTCAAATTAATTTCTTCCAAACATATTAACTCTTTAATATACAATCCAAATTTAATCTCTTCTTTACAAAACACTCTAAAATTTTCGACCTCTTCATATTTTCACCTATGCAATTAATTAGTCCAATAATCCAATTTGCGATTAGAAAACTTAAAATCGCAATTTAAAATTTGCGTTTAATAGGTTAATTAAACCGAAACAAAAACAAAACAAATTATATGAAAACCCGATTTGATTTCACTTACCCTAAACTGATCGATTAAAAAAAAAGAAGGGAATGTCACGGTTCTTTTCAAAACTCGATTTCTAGGAAAAACTTAGGGTTCTTGGATGAGTTACTAATCAAACAATTTTTATTAATAAGTGTTAATTTGAGAAATATACATAACTTTACACAAATTAGGTGAATTTATATTAGTGTGTATAATCAGATTTTTGGTTTTAATATGCATCCATTATCTCAGTTATAACCTTGCACATATTGTCTTCTTTCTCTCTCTTCCTCCTTTTTTTCTTTTCTAAATTCCATCATTTTTCATTTTATTGGTAAATAAAAACATGTAAGAAAATAATATAATCACAAGGGTTACATAAAAAGAACATAATTTTTTTTATGAATCTAACATGACTAAATTATTGATTTTTAGTTTTGGGCTCTTTAGCGCCTTATGAAAAATTTTGCAGATTTGGAGGTTTTGCACGGAGGAGCCAGACCGATCGGTCCATAAGTCCCTAGTTTTTTTACGATAAGCCAGACCGATCGGTCCAGTCTAGACCGATCGGTCCATATTTATGGGATTTTTGGCCGTTTCATCAGACCAATTGGTCCAAAGATGGACCGATCGATCCATTCCTTCTTGTCCGATTCTGATCACTAAGTCCGATCGGTCCATTGCTAGCTAACCCGAAAATCGATTTTGAAAATTGGATTTAAACCAATTTGAACCGGTTTCACTCGATTTAAACCGGGTCTTCCCCTTATTTGAGGTCCTAAAAATCGTGCCACCCCCTCTCATTTCATCTCCTCCATTCTCACTTCTCCATAGTTCCTTCCATCTCTACCATCTTCATCCCTTCACCATTTGTTGTGGTTTTTGAGTTGATTCTCAGATTTTTTGTATTCTATCGTCGTTCTTTGAAACAGTCGCAGGGACATGTTCGTGTTTATCGATCGTATAAAACGATAAACGGCTAACTCAAATGTCAACAATATCTCATTGTATGATCGATACAACCTTTCTGTGAAGTGTCGATCATACAAATCGTGCGAAAGCCTAGTTTTAGACGAGAATCCAGCCCAAGTACGATGGTGGTTGAAGCTTGTCCTGCCAGCTGTGAAGAAAATGGAAGAAAATGGAAGAAACCAGAAAAGGAAGATTTCTGCAGAAGAATAAAATAGAAAAGGAGGATTTCCGCGAAAGATCGGAAGATGGAAAAGGAAGATAGACCAGCCTTGGAACCTATATAAGAGAGACGAAGAAGAAGAGGCAGACACATTCTATTCTTCGCACCAAAACACTTAGAGCAATAGCGTTATTTTCCGATTTTATTAGTGAGTTGCGACTCAACTAGGTTACTAGTCTCTGGTTATTCGTATTATGGAACTCGCCAAAACGGCTCACGAAGCTAAGGCTCACCACCTGTTGAAACGCTTATACGAATTCGGAATAAGACCTCTATTTTGCTCTCTTTCGTACTTTTAATTTCATATTTTATTGATTTATTTTGTACTCTGATCTTGATCGTGTTTGACTCACAGAAATCTGGGATCTCTAGAAAGTTAGATTTATATATGATTTTCCGTAACTAACAGATATCGACAATGCAAATTTCGGTTCCCACAAGAGATTTTTTGGGATAAGGGAACAGAGTTTGAGACCCGCTGTCAATCCCTCTTTTACCTTTTGAAGGGAAGGGTGATTGAGATCATACTGAAAGAACTCAACGATTTTACAGAGGGATGAAAAGAAAGGCACCTAGCTCAAAGTATTCCATTACCATATATGAAAAAATTAAGATCAAGTTAAGTCATAATAAGTTAGAACTAGCATCGAATCATTAAAAATCCAAAAGTCAAGAACTTTCACAAGCATACTGTTAGCAAATGGGGTTCTGAATCAAACACAACAACAATTTAAATCTCAACAATCAATGAAAGTTAGTTTTAAGCTCAGAGGCTTGGTCGCCTTCGTTAGTTTGAGCTGTTTCTGGAGTTGACGAATCTAGTTCGTGTTTATCCGAAGCGCTGTCAGGTTTTTCCGAAATATTTTCCGTCGGTGCCTGATATATGTTCGTTCGTTTGGGTCCGATCACTGATGTCGTTTTGACCCGTCTTAGTTTATGCTCGGCTAAGAAACAGAGTCTTGCCTGTTTTGACATCCCCAAATTGCAGATATTCCGTGGGGTGTCGAGAATTTTATGCCTAAGTGGTAAGTCGACAGAACCGCCTTCATGGAGTT